>PVIY010045389.1:0-19112 GCA_004026745.1 Myrmecophaga tridactyla | reverse complement strand
CCTGGCTCCTTCCCAGGCCTCAGTGCCTCAGATCTCTGGGCCCATAGATTGGTCCTTTCCACTGTCTGGGCCGCGGTTGCCCCATCTGCCAGCCAGCAGCCCCCCTCCCATTCCCAGAGTCAGGCTCAAGGAGGTCTGTGGGAGAAAGCCCCATAGGAACTGTGATGTGCGGTCCCTGCCAGGCCAGGCCGTTGGGGCCGGCTGGGGCAAGTGGCCATTGGGGGACCGGCCTGCCTGGCATCCATGACGCACAGGTTGGGGGGGTGGAGGGCAACTGGCAGCGAGGACCCTGGCAGCATTCCTCAAACCCTTAATTTTCTAGACTCTCACTATAATCAGGGCGGCACGGAAAGCAGGCACACTGGCAGATGCAGCTTTTTCCTGGCGGCTCAGCGCGCGGCTGCTGGGCAATGGGGGCTGCGCTACAGCCTGGGAGCCTCCCGCCATTGTCGAGTATTTATAGATTCGTGCTCACTGCCTTCTGCTTGTAGCCCAGACATGGGGCTTTTGGTACCTGGGATGCCCAGTGTGGAGGGCAGGGGCTGTCAAGAGCCTGGGGCCTGGTCTGTTTGGGACCAGTCTTTCCGTGGGCTGGGGTGGAGGAGAGACATATGGTCATGCCCTCCCCCCCCCCCCCCATTTCCTAGGCCCTGGGCGGAGAAGTGAGTCAAACACCATCAGGGACTTCCATCCACTCTCAGAGACTCTTGTGTACAGTCTGGCCACAGCAGCTGACATTTATTGAGTGCCTAGTATGTGCCAGGTCCAGTATAAGCATTCCACATGCCAACTGAAAGTTATGCCCCTATGCCTGCAAGGATTTGATAATCTTGAAGAATGAATGAATGAGTGAATGAACAAGCCAATAGACAAATGAATGCCTATGAAGACATGGCTTGATTGGAGACAGTCATAATTTCTAGAATCCCAGAAGGTGAGCCCCAAGGGCTGAATAGGAGTTGAAGAGGGGCAACAGCATCGGGGCACGAGCAGGAGAATGCAGCACATCCGGGGCTCGGTGCAGAGGGTACAGGGATCACAGCAGAGGGTCCAAGGATTGGAGCAGAGGGTCCAAGGATCAGAACAGTGGGTCCAGGGATCAGAGCAGAGGGTCCAGAGGTCAGAGCAGTGGGTACAGGGCTCGGAGCAGAAGGTCCAGGGATCAGAGAAGAGCGTTCGGGGATTGGAGCAGACAGTTCAAGGACCAGAACAGAAGGTCCAGGGGTCAGAGCAGAGGGTCCAGGGACGAGAACAGGGGGTCAAGGGATCAGAAGAGGTTCAGTCCCACTGGAGAGTGGGGACCAGCAATGTGGCCATGGTGGGAGGAGAGGTAGCTCCTCCCCTTAAAGCAGAGAAGGATCCCCAGGGACAAATTCAAGGGTGACCCTGAGGCTCTCTGTGTCCCTTCCTAGCACTTACTGCTGCCCCAGAGCAGCTTGCTGACTTGGTGGGGAGGCTTGCAGTTCTGGCTTCCGATTCATCCTCTGCCACTGATTCATTGAGTCACCTCAGCCAAGACCCTACCCCTCTCTGGGGCTCAGTATCCCAGTATCCCAGTATCTATCATTCCCTGGACCCCTTCTGACCCTGCCCCCTGGAGCAGCCTCTGTCCAGAAAAGAGGCCCAGCACCTATCATGAGAAGGAAGGGCTTCCATGGCCTGAGAGCAGGCACCAGATGGAAGCCTGTGTGTAGCTGATTCTTCAGGTTTAATAAATACAGGAATGAATGAGAGAGCAAATAGATGAATGAATTCTACATGCATCCAGCAGACTTCTGAGCACCCACTCCCCATACTGCTCACAGGGGCCATGTAGGTGAATCTGGGCTTGCCCTCACGGGCTCACAGATTACTGGAAAAAATGGACCTCACCCGTGGGCAGGTTGGAGAGTGCTGGGGGGACTTCCCTGCCCTTCTCTCATCAGAAATTGTTTTCCAGCAGCCAGGAAAGGGAACCAGCAGTTGTCCCAGTTCCAGCAGACCAGGAGTCTGGAGGGCTTCTGTGGATGGGGTCAGCCAGTGCCTTCCTGCTGCCTGGGAATCAAATTGATTTGTTCAATAAGCAGGCCCTGAACTGAGATAGGGATAAAGATGGGTCAGGCCTGGACCTCGACTGGGGAAGACAGACATGGAAACCTCCAGTCATATTGCAGAGTGGTGCATGAGCGATCAAGGGCTGAGTAGGAGTTGAAAGCACAACAAGCAGTGCATGGTGAGCTGAGGGGGATGAATGACGGATGATGGATGGATGATGGATGGATGATGGATGGATGGATGGATGGATGGATGGATGGATGGATGGATGGGAGGCATATAGCCGGACAAGTAGTCAGATGGATGGGTGGACAGATAGATGGAGAGTTAAGTGGCAAGAAAGGGATGATGGGTGGTAGATGGAAGAATTGATACAGATACAGAAGATATCAATGGAAGGATATATGGGCAAATCGATATATGGGAGGATGGATTTATGGATGCGTATGGCAAGATGGATAGATAAAGGGATGGATGGATACAGGAGTACATGTCAAAGGCATGGAAAAATGGATGAATGCATAAATGGATAGTCACGAAGAATGCTTGGTGGACGGACGTTTAAATACATGTCAGTAAAGTGATGAACATAAAGGGTGCATGGCTTGTTCAGTGGTAGTATTCTTGCCTGCCATGTGGGAGACCTGAACCTGGGTTCAGGTCCTGGCTCATGTACCACTCTCCACCAAAAAAAAATTTTAAAACGTCAACAAAATTCCCTGTGATATACATATCACATCTGTCCTCTGTGTGCATGTATAGATATAGAAATACATATATGTAGAGAGACACATAAAAAAGGTGATAAACATAGGAATGGATGGGTGAGTGAATGGATACAGGAATGAGAGGACACACGGATGGGTACGTGTCAACAGAAGGGTAGATAAAGGCATAGAAGGATGGGTGGATGGGTTGATGGGTGGATGGATGTGTGTTAATAGATGGATGGCTACAGGGGTGGAAGGGTGGGAAGTGATTGTTGGATGGATGGAGCTCCATTCATGCTGCTCCATGCCCTGACTTCCCAGGTGCCAGTATCTTGTCTTGTATCCAAGTCCCTCCGGTTCAGAGAGAGCACAGTGGGGAGGCCACAGGGCTGCTGGGAGGAGAGCAAGTGGCCTTGCTGACTTAGGCAGCGAACCTTAACCCTGCTGTCACATACCTTTGAGTGTTCAACCCAAATTGAACCATCTCCATAGTCATGTTTCCCTGGAAGACACACTCAGGGTGCAAAGAAGCCACAGTCGTCTCTTCTAAGGACAGGTAGCCAGCAGGGGACTCCTGGAGGGGTCGGACAGCTCGAGCGCATGCTCTTTCTGAGAAAGGACAGCTGGGGCAGAATTCAAGGGCAGGCACTGGCTGCACAGTGTGGGGCCTCGAGGTACATACACTCCATGCCGCCTTGGCATGGACTGAAACATCCAGAGGCAGTGGGACAGGGCGAGTAAGAGCTCTGGCCCTCGGTGCCCTGGCTGTGAAGGAGGAGAATGGCATAGATTAAGTCGGAGGCTTAGGGAAGGTCGCTGCTGTGGTGTGCGCGCTTACCCCAGCACCCGGCACACGCCAAAGTCCGCACATCGTCTTGTCACCACTCATTTCCTGGCTTCCTCTTCCATTAAACAGGCCGGCAAGCCCTAGCCTGGAGGGTTGTGGTGAGAATCAGGCAGTGATGCCATGATATGGAGCACTCAGTGTCCTGCCTGCGCCGCAGAGTCCCTCCCCCCGACACCCGTGTCCTGGTCTTGATGTCCCAGACCCCAGGAGCCAGTGGGGAGCCCAGCATTTTCTCTTCCAACTTGCAGAGGCCAGCTTTCCACCCATGGGAGCTGGGTGGGGACAGCCTGTGGTGGAGTTGCCAAGGGGGGCTGGAGAGGGGTGGGGGGGGAGCATACAAGGGGGTCGGCCTCCTGGGGTCCTCAGCCCCGCCACTTTGCCTCTCTGAGACTCCCCTGGGGCTGAGGAGAGGACTCGAAGTGGTGACGTGCGTGCCTGCCGCCCCACACAGAGCTTGGCACGCAGGAGGGGGCTCAGGCAGTGGGACTGAAACCGGATTCCAAGGCCATTCCAAGAGCCAGGAAATGCCTGTCCCGAGAGGCAGCCCCAGCTGCTGAGAGGTGAGCAGGCCCAACAGGAGAGGCAGCTAACCACTTCCTCCAGGTCTGGGCTGCAGGGACAGCAGGTTGTTATGACAACGGGAACTGGTGTGGTGTAGACTTCAGGAGAGGCTGGCAGGCAAAGCCACCGGGACACCCTGAGACCCGCCTGGTGTCAAACAGGCACCCCACATAGTGGAGCAATGAAAGGAGAGTCTCCAAGTCCCATTTCCGTGGTGGAGGGGCAGGGCTGGATGGCCGCTGGGGAGGGTCAGCCTGAGATGTGCACACAGCACTCCCTACCCCACCCCCCCACAGCGTTCTCATCCCCGAGTGCCCAGCCAGGGCTGGGGTTGGTGGTGGAACTGACAGCACGCACATACTGGTCACGTCTTTGTTCATCCATTCACTCATTCATTCAGCCATTGAAGAACTTACAGGGTCCCTATACAGAGAGCTAGGACTACAGTAGAACTTAAATTCTAGCGTAGACACAGATCGTAAATGAATGATGGTAAACACATTAATTTCAGCTGAGGGTCTTATGGAGCTGGGCAGGGCGTTATAAGAGGTGTGGCGGGGGTACATGACTTAGTCTGGGGGGGCCTGGAGGGGCAGGCTGTTGAACAGGGGTCCTGAGGGTTAGAAAGCAGGTAGAGGATGAGAAGGAGGGGAGTGGGAGAGGGAAGGAGTATGTTCCTGGCAGAGGGCATGGCAAGTTCAAAGGCACTGAGCCCAGACAGAGCTTAGCACATTCAGGTCTTATAAACATTCCACCTTAGTGGTGAGAATGGAGCATGGGGGTTGCTAGGTTAGCAGAGGAGAAGAGGCTGGGCCGTCAGCATCATCCGGTGGGGTGTGTAGAGCTGTGACACTGGTCTTCTGTAGCTTTTAACTGCACCTGCGTGTGGGCTGGATGGAGGCTGGGTCGGGGCCACAGGGAGGGAGTGATCTCAGGCCTCCAGCTGCACTAGGTGGCATGTGGGACCAACGAGATGAGGTGGGGATGGAGGGAGGCACTCAGGTTTAACAGAGGCTGAATCCCCAGGTGATTGGGGATTGGAATTGGGGAGGGGAAGAGGAGAAGGAGGAGTCCAGGCAGCTCTGTCTCTGGCTCCACTTTCTGAGTCCAGGGTGGTGCTACTCATACAGTTTTGTAGACTGGGTGCCACGAGGCGTCCAAAAAGAGGTGTCCAACTGGGCCCAGAAAAGCAAGGGTCTGCAAGCGCTTGATGTGAGGTCTCTAGGCCCTGCTGGCACAGCCATGGGCAGGTGGTACCAGGGAGGTTCTAGGCAATGCTCCCCAGAAACCGAGGTGAGGGCGGTCACAGTAGTGACAGCCAGCTGGCCAGCCAATGCCCACGTATGACATCTCAGGACAGAGCCCAGCCTGGACCCACAGTTTCCCATGAGATTGCCAAGGGTGGCCGTGTCTTCCTTTACACAAGGAGACAGGGTTCAGACCTGACTCTGGCCCTTCTCTGGGTTTACCTACTCCACCCCCACCCCCCATCTAACCTATACCCTGGTCATCCTGGCCTTAAAACATTAACAACTGCTAGTAAACAAGACTGGAAATAACCACCGTTTAAATAAGACAAGAAGTGATTTCTTTCCCAGTTAAAGAATTTCAGAGGCAGATGGTCCAGGGCTGTAATCATCAGGGACCCAGGATCTTTCTGTCTTTCTGCTCTTCCACTTTTAATATATGACTTCTACCACCCCCCACCCAAGATTGCCTCATGGTGCAAGCTAACTGCCACAGCTCCAACCATCACTTCTTTGTTCCAAATAAGAAGCGGAGGATTTGGATGGAGAGAAAAAGGGAAGGGGCAGGCAGTGTGGCCCCTCTTAAGGAGCTCTCCTAACAGTTACACCCAACAACTTCAGTTTATACTTTATTTGCTCCCCCTGCCTTCAAAGGAGTCTGGGGAGTGCAGTTTTTTGACTGGGTATCTTACCTCCCTGTACAAAATTGGGGTTCTTTACTAAGGTAAAATGGGGGAACAGAAGGCAACCAGTGGTCTCTGTCAGACATTCCCGTTTTTGCCAGATGGGTACAGTTCTGGCTCCCCCTCCAACAGGCCCTGCTGGTTACCACGGTGTGAGTAGAGCATGTGCAGCCCAGCCCAAGCCTTCGCCCATGACAGCGTCTCTGTCAGTGCTGGCTGCTGCCCCAGGGAGACACAGGGCACAGGACAACGTGACCTTCTCCTCTCTAGCACTTTCTAAGCCCCGAAGCCTTAGCAAGAATCAATTGGAGGCGGGAGGCAGCTGGGACCTGCCACATGCTCTCTGGGATCGATCAGCAGCCGGGTGTCTAACCGATCACCCTGGCCAGTGAGGGACGACTGGCCCTGACCCCCTGAGAGAGCCCAGGAAGCCCCTGTGGGAGGAGAGGAGTGGGGTTGGCGAGGCACTCTTGGGGAGGCTCAACCTTGGACTGACTAGGGAAGATGCTCTCAGGGGCTGGCTCCCAGGCACGGGACCCTGATGCCACCAGCCCTGGGCAGGCTGACCGCAGCTCACTCCCGGAGCCGCTGGTGGAAGGCCCCAGGAAGGAGGTGCACGGAGAGGGCCGGGCCTCTCGCCCCAGCTGGGCAGCGCAGCCCAGCCAGGAGGAGGCACAGGTATCCCCTGGCCTGCTGTCTACCCCAGAGCCCCTGAGCATGGGCAGCAGAGCTGCTGTGGCCTCCCTTGCCCACCTGGACCACCGGCGGGAGGCCAGGCTGCCCTTCTCCAGATTCCTGGATGAGGTCACTGTGAGAGTGCTGGACCCAGGGACCCTGGAGGCCTTCCGGGGAACCAGGGACCACAGCCGGGAGCCCTCCCCAGGTGCACGGGGCCCCAGCCCGGCCCAGGAGCCTCTCCTAGGAACCTCAGCCCCAGACGAGAAGGCCCAAGCCTTGAGTCCCCAGCTTTCCTTGGAGGCAGCAGCTGAGGCTGTAAGCAGAGTGGGCCCAGGCCCGGCCGTGGGGATCAGCGGGCCGCCTGTGGGCAGTGGCCAGCGTGGAGGCCGAACCACCACCACCCGGAGGCTTCCAGGCCCGGTGAGTCTCAGCCCCAGTGTGTCACCCCAGCAGGCAGCTGGGCAGAGGTCCACTGTGGCCCCTTCCCTCATCTCCACTTGTACCTCCCCTTACTCCCTCGTGTGCCATTCTGCACAGGTCCCGCTGACTCTGTTCCCGCATCACATCCCTTTCATCACATGTGCAAAGTGACAAGGGCTGAAAGACCTTACACATCAGAGAAATGAATCTCTAAGGTGAAATTTCCGGCTTTGGGACACCCTGGAGTGAGCGTACATGAGTCAACAATAGCGATAGCAATAATAATACCACCCCCTACTTGTGGGTCCTTGGCAGTTTTACCACAGAGGTTTCTTATTATCTCTTTAAATTTTGTATAACTCCATGGCTGAAAATGCAGTGATGATTTTCCTCTGGCCTTGTCACAGCAGGCAGCATCCCAACAGCCTCCTCAAGAGCTGGGGATCTGGGACCCCCACCCCTCTGTGCTCTGGGCTCTGCATACCTGCACAGACTTCACTCTGGGACCCTCAGATTTTTGTGCCCAGGCTTCTGCACACTCCTGCCAGGGCTGCAAGACAGCACGGCAGCCCAGGGGTTTTGGGGCTCATTGGAGGATGGGCCGTGTCCTGGGGCTTAGCTGGGCCTGCGGTGCTAGTGTTGACTCCGTGAGGCCAAAGGCAGACCTTGACCCTGGTAGGCTGGGCCTTCAAGGCCCCCAGACTCCAGGCCTGATCCCTCTCCTCCCCGTGAGGCCAAGCCAGACCCCCACCCCACCCCGAGTCACATAGCAAGCACTCACTCTGGATCCCTTGGCCCCAGCCTGGCATCAGATCCTTACGATGAACCTGTGAGAGAAACTGGGACCAGGCCTGCTTTCCAAACAAGGAGTCCAGAGGGCTGAGCCCGGTTAGTCCTGGCTGTGCCCAGCTCTGCTCAGCAAGCCCTTGGCTTCCTCATCTGGGAAGTGGGGGACTGATAATGATGATCATTCCTCTCAAGGGCTCGTCTACTGATTTATTTAGCACGTACTAAGTGTCTCCTGCCTTCCTGACCTGGACCGGCCCATGTCCCCAGAATAGTTCCCAGAGTAGGGGTGGAGCAGTTAAGAAGCAAGGCAGACCCCTAGCTTCCAGTCTGCTCCCCGAAAGCCTAGGGTCCCCTGTTAGCTGCTCCTGGAAGAAGGGCCTCAGCCCTGCCTTTGCCCCGCCTGCCTCAGTGGCCCTGGGGGGTCCTGGTTCTCCCCTTCCTTGTCCAGCAAATAGGGGTCCACCGTACCAGTCTCTCTGGGCCCTCCGGCTGTCACTGTGCGAATGACCCAAGCCAACCGTATCCTGAGAACCAAAGGGTCAGAAGAAGAGAGCAGGGTGCCCAGGGTCAAGGTGATGGGAACAAAGGGGACTGTGGGCTTTGAAGCCCCTGGTGGGGTTAAGGCCAGACCCCAATACCAGGCCTGGGAGTCCACTGTGTTGCCGCTGGCGCCAGTCTGAGGGGCTGTCCCTCTGAGCGCTCTGGGTGCACCACCCCACCTCCCTGGGCCTGTGTTCCCAGCTATAGGGCCAGCTCACGTGTGGACGGTGCCTCTCCAGGGGGACCCCTGAGGTGTCTCTTCCAGTAGGACAGCTGCTTCCCAGCTCCCTTGACTGTTGCCATGTGGGAATGTGAGCCGGAATTGCCAGATCTTCAAATTTTTCAGTAGAAGCCAAAAATATGGATTTTAAAATGTAAACTCTCCCAATTTTCAAATGTTGGCTCCAGGGTTTAAAAAAACACACGAAAAAAACCCTTGTGCAGGCCAAATACAACATGCCAGTAGGCCAGATTTAGCTTAGGAGGCCAGTTTGCAGCCGCTGTTCTAGTGAGTCTGCACAGAACCCAGCTGGGGAAACTGAGGCTCTGTCTGAAGTTACAGATCCTGGCCATGCAGACCCAGATGGACAGGGCAGCCAGTGGAAGAGGGTCAGCTCTGTAGCCAGTGGCCAGCTCTTCTGGAACCCCATCTACCAGGGAAGGACACTCTCTGGCCCCATCTGGGGACAGCCCCAAGCCAGGGCCTGGGTTCCAGTCCCCAGCTTGCTGCCCCCTCCCGTCAATCAACTAATGCCAAGAAAGCATGGTGGTTCCCTTTGGTCTTGCAGCTAGAGGGATGGCGGAAGGCACACTGTGTGCCCAGCATTAGGCCGGGCCCTGTTGGGGATGCTCGAGGGCACAAGGCCTGACCAGGTCCCCTCCTCATCTGCTCTGTGATGCGGCCAACCTCACCCTGCTCCTGGGAACCCCCTATACACAGGTGCACATGCGGCTCTCCTCCCTCCGTGGCCACTGTGGGGCCTCTCCTCTCCCTGCTCCCCTCACCCTTTGGTGATCCCGCCCACTGCTGAGGCTGACCACTCCCAGACTCATAGCTGCAGCTTGGGCCCGTCTTCTGACTTAGACTTGAAGTTCTGATGGGTGCCTCTAAAACTGAGTGCCCCATCTTCTCCCCAACCCCCAGCTGGCTTCTCCCACTGTCATCCCCTTCTCACTGGAGGCTGGCACACCCCTTTCAGTGACTTAAGCCAAAATCCTGGTGTCATCTCTGTCAATTCTGTTTCTTCCATGCCTATGTCCACTGCTCTACCCACCCCCGTCCACACTCTCCTGGATGGTGCAGGGACCTCCCTGCTGGATCCCCCCACCCATAGTGTGTCTCCACCCCAGCCTGAGCCATCCATCCTGCAGTGGGTGCTCCCTGGTTCAACCCACCGGAGGATCATGGCCCACAGGGTCCCCTGAGCTGTTCCTGCTCCCCACCGGTGACCAGAAGGTCCCTCCAAACACCACGCCATGCACCCCGACCCACGGCCTCTCCTCTGCAGGCTTCCAGGTCTCACCTCCTTTGGGCGTTTGCTCACGAGATTTCATCTTGATCTTCCTGTTCACCGCTGCATCCTCCCCCACCCCCCATCCTTCCAGCTTTAACTCCTCAGTGGTCTCGGGAGACAAATTCCCATTGGCCACACTAGAAGTTTGCTTATTTCCCCCTGTGCATTGCCTGTCTCCCCCCACTGGAATATCAGCGTTGTAAGGGCAGGGACTTCTGTCTTGTTGTTCACCGTGGCATCCCTTGGGACAGGGCCCGGCACACAGCAAACATTGAAAGACTGAAAGAAGGCAGGGAGCGATATAGACATCCTAGGAAGGTGTCTGCCTGAATGGTTAGAATTAAAAGCCACAGCCCTTTACCAGGCCATCCCCAAGCCTATCCCTTACATATACAGTCAATTTCTTGTCACTCACATGCCCTTGGAGGTTGGATTTTCCATCCTCCCTTCATAGGGGACAGAGACTCAGAGAGGTCAAGAGATTTGCCTGAAGTCGCACAGCTGCCCAAGAGGCTCAGGTTGTCATCATTGGGAGGTGGGTGGCCTCTGTCGTGTCCAGGCCTTGGGTTCCCCAGCTCTCTTCTCACCCCAGCCTCATCCTCACCCTCCTTGTTCTCTGGTTTGTACATTCCTCTTGTTTGGGGGTGGGGGTGGAGGGGTAGGATGAGGAGGAGACCATGGAAGTTGGAGCCCAGGGTGGGTATTGGAGGGCCTGGGGGAAGATGAACTGGAGGCAGAGCTGGGACCAGAACCCAGGCCCCTGTGTCCCAGGCATGGCCCTCTACACCTAGCAGCACCCCACCCCACCCACCCACTCCCACCATGGACTCAGATTCCTTCTCTCAATGGGTTCAGGAATCGGCAGGACTTGGGGGCACTGGGCAGCAAGGCAACCAGGCTAATGGTCCAGTAGAAGGATTTATAGACATGCTAGTGGCGGCCACAGCAGGACAGACCCATGTGTGCAGGGGGAGGGTACAGAAGCCACGCTGGGCACCAGGTAGGAGCACCAGGTGTATGTAGTGCTCTCGCTGAGGGAGGGCCTTAGGCAGGGACCCAGAATGAGGCGAGGCTGAGGTCCATAAGGCGGGCGGGGGCTGCTCATTGTGGGGGCCATGGTGCCTCTGGCCATCGCCACCTGCTCATCAGAGGCCCTCTGTACCACAGGAGCCCGTGGCCAAGACTGTAAGGCGTCACTTCCACGCAGGGCCAAGGCAGGCAAGGGAAAGGCAAGCAACATAGGTCTAGTCCAGAGTGGTCCTGGAAGATGATAAAGACAGGGTGTGATGAGATGTCACTGGCAGTCTGGGTGCTCTGGGTGGGGTGGTCCAGGACGAGAATGCAATCAGTGGAAGGGGCCAGTGAAGGTGCAAAGATCTGGGATGGAACATTCCAGACAGAGGGAGCAAGTACAAAGGCCCTGAGGCAGGAGTGAGCTGCTAAGCCAGAACCAGAAAGGCTGCCAGAGGAGCCGATGAGGGGCATGTGTGGGGACAGTGGGGGCCTGAGGTTAGACAGGGGCCAGGTTGGTATCTACCAGTCCCTCACTGAGGCCAGGCTGGTGGCATGGAGTTACCATCCTACACCACGCACACACACACACACGTCTTGGGAGCACCTACTGTGCTCCAGTCTCCGTGTCCAGGGGCCACAGGCAGCTGGGAAAGATGACAAGAGCCCAGGCCCCAAATCCCCATACAGGTGCATGCTAAACCTTGGAGCCTCTGTCTTTGTGTCTGTGGAGCAGTGGTGGTCATTCCCACCTCACCTCAGGGCTGGGAGGAGTACCTGGATCACCTCCCATGACTGGGGAGAAAGCTGCACTGGAGACCCAGTGGTGGAGCCAATGCTGGAAGGGCCTGTGACTCAGACTGCCCTCTTGAAGCTCAGAGCTGTGCCAGAAATAAGGGTCCAGGGTGCTTTGGCAGGAGGCAAGAGGGAGGGGGACCATGGGAGGGCAATAGTTGGGGAGGAGCTCAGAGGCTCACTTGGGTCTGCTGAGGGGCCAGGATGGCAAAGCCACCAAACAAAGAGAAAGCAGGTGGGCTGAGGCACAGGTGTGTGCCAGTATCCAATTTGGCCCAGAAGTAGAGCTGGTGTGGAGAGTGTTAGGAAATAAAGGAGGGGTTCTCTGTTGTAGAGAGCCAGCAGTGGTCTATGGGTCTGGAGGGGACAAGGGAGGATTTGGGCAGACAGTGGCAGAGTCAGAGGTGAGTGGCTGGAAGAAGCAGTGGACAGCAAGCGTGAGTGCACCAAAGTGCCAGTGGCAGGGATGGGACTGTCCTTCTGGAACCAGCATGCCCACTTGGCTCCCACCTGTGTCTGGAGATCCTACTTGCCTGGGGGTCGCCAGGGCCCTGAGGGTGGAGCCTGCCCCATCATTTCACAAGTGGGGACCCTGAGAAGGCTGTCACCCAACCTGAGATCCAGACAACACCCTGACTCAGGCAGACTCAACTAACCTCAGCGGACTCTGGCCTCAATTTCCTCATCCATAAAAAGGGCATGATGGGGGGGCAGGGCAATGGTGGCTCAGTGGCAGAATTCTCCCCTGCCATACCAGAGACCCAGATTGGATTCCTGGAGCCTGCCCATGCCAAAAAAGAAAAAAAGAGGTGGGGGGGGCATCATGGGAAAACTCCCGAGTCCTGTGGTTACTAAATTGCACAGTTGAGATTTGAACCCAGGAATTTGGTCCCAACAAGACCCCCAGGCCCAGCACCCCCCTGGCTGTGTCTGGTCTCACGGCTCTCTCTCTGCCCCGGGACTTCACACAGCATGTCGCACATGCAGAGAGAGCTTTGTGGCACATACACACACGCATATACACATGTGTGGCACTGGGCTGATTCCGGTACACAGAGCTGGGAAGACACAGGCCTTTCCCTCCCCAGAGAGAGCACCTCCAGTGTGAGGGTCAGCCTAAGAGAATGGGGGTCTCAGCCCAACAAGGCTGGGTCTCCATGGAAGACTGCATGGAGGAGGTAGCCTTAAGGGTAAGAGCTCTGCTGACCCTGCAGGCACTGGGTTGGGGGAGAATTTGAGGAGTCCTGGTAGGATCAACAGCAGAGTAAAGGGAAGAGACATTTGCTGACTATCTCTTGCCCTACCCACCCACCAAGGCCCCCAGACTCCAGGGCAGCTCAGCAGCCTCTGCCAGAAGCCCTTCTTGGGGTGGGGAGGGGATTCCCAGACTGACCCTCCCAGCCTCCTTTAGAAGAGCTGAAATGTCCAATGTAAATGATCAATGTTAGATTTTTTAATTAAATTTTAATAGATTCTTATTAATTTTAGACAAACTCCCTGGCAGGTGTGTCACTATGAATGATCGAGGCAACTGGAGACCTATGAAGGTGTCCCCAGCCTCTGAGGATCAGGGTCCAGGCCCAGATGGGCCATTGTGTTACCGCAAGTCCCCTCATCTCTCTGAGGCTTGCTTTCCTTATCTGTCAAATGGGGGTGAATGCTTCCCTGGAATTGGAGCAAATGAAATGTGTTATGAAAGTATAAGGGGTAGTGGGTAGGATTTTGGGGGCCATTCTGCTGAGGGCAGACTCCTGGAACCCCGGGGGAGCTTTAAGGATGGGTTCACCTTACAGACTGCTCCCTCCCAGCCCCAGAACATAGCACAGGGAGCGAGCAGGGGACA
Source organism: Myrmecophaga tridactyla (assembly GCA_004026745.1). Classification (NCBI taxonomy): domain Eukaryota; kingdom Metazoa; phylum Chordata; class Mammalia; order Pilosa; family Myrmecophagidae; genus Myrmecophaga; species Myrmecophaga tridactyla. Next base: position 5,440 of record PVIY010045389.1, on the reverse strand, counting down.
GTGGGTGAATGGACACTTGGACTTTTTGGGTTTCATTGGACGGTGGTTCAGGTGTGGCCCTCTCCACCCTGGGCTCACTGGGCACTGAGCTCCTGGGCCAGACCAGCTGGGTGCTGTGGCAGGGGACGGGGGTGCTTGCTGAAAGATTAGGAAGATCGGGCTCCTGTGCCCTGCACTCCCCTGGGGAACTCACAGCTGGAGGGGAATCGGTGGGATCCGGCCTTGCACTGTCCTATTTGTTGAGTGCCTCCTGTATACTGAGATCTAAGCTGAAGATCACTGTGATGGAGACCCGGCACCCAGGAAAGATGAGCCTAGGAGAGCTGGGGGCGGTGGGTGGGAGAGGAGGCCTTGCTGGGGTGATATTGGCCTGTTCTTAGAGGAGGACATTAAATGGTAGGGGCCTAGGCCTGTAGTCATGAACAACTTTCAAAGTGTCCAGGGAAAGGGGCCGCCAAATCCTGGCCCCTTGGGGATCCTTTCCCTTGAAATTCCTTCCTGCACCCAGCCCATCCCCAGCTGCAGGGTGCCTTATGCCCCCCCCACCCCCACCCCGGGTGAGGAAATTGAGGCCGGGATAGCCCAGGAGATCTACCCAAGCGCCCCGGGAGTTTGTGGCCGGGCCTGGCCGAGAGTCCCGGACCGGCCGGGCCTCGCAGCTCGGGGCTAGCCACCCGGGCTGCGCCCTCGCCCGGCCGGGCGGTGTGGGAGGCGGCGAGGGGCCCGGACCCGAGCGAAGCGCGCTCCCGGCGGAGGCGGCGGCGGCGCCGGGCGCGAGGGGCCGGGATGGGCAGTCATCAATCTTCCCAGGTGTGTCGCGTGGTCCCTGGGCTCAGTACCCCATCCCCCTTTAATGACAGTTACGCACGGAAAGACGGGAGGGAAAACCCCCCGGAGCGGCCTCTCCCGGGCGATGGAGAGCCCGCCCCGCGCCCCCAGCTTCGCGCAGGAAGTGCCGTCCGGCTCGGGCCGCTCGCGGTGCCCGAAGGGTTAACGGCGGCGAGTGGTCCCCCGCCCGACGCGCGAGGGGCCGCCGGGCTGCGCGGGGCTGGGCGGGGAGGGTCTCCAAGCCGCGCGCGGGCGGGTCTGCGCAAGCCCGGCAGGGAGCCCCGCCGGCGAGCCCGGCGCGCGAGGGTTAATCCCCCGAGCCCGGGAGGGGCGAGCCAGGCCCGGAACCCCAGAACCTAAGGGCAGCGGGGTCCCCGGTTCCGGATTCGGGTCCCAGGATCCCCCGAGTCTGAGGTTTCCAAATGCCATCACCCTCCGGATCGTGTGAGTGTCAGGTTCTCAATCCCGTCAGGGCCCCAAATTCCGCGGTTCGAACCCTCTGACTCTGTCCTTCCCGGCCGGGCTTCCTCCGGGAGGCAGAGCGGGGCTGGAAGGGTGAACGGGCGGTACGGGGGGAAGCGGCGGGGGCCGCGGCCGCGGGAGGGTGAACCGGGCCAGGTCTCCCCTCCTTCGGGCGGGGCCGGGCCCCCCCGCGTCCCCTGGCCGGCCCCCTCGTCCCCGCGGGGGGCGTAACTCGGTGCCAGGGAGCGCGGCGGCCCGGGCGGGCTCACCTGTTACTCGGCCGCGGCCCGGCGCGCCCCCTGAGTCCCCGGGGCCACGGCCGGGGGCCGGGGTAGGGTGGGGGCTGGGGACGCGGGGGTGCCCCGCCGCCGCCGCGCCCTCTGTGCCCGCTGTGTCCGGCTCCGCCCGCGCGGCCGCCGAGCGCACGCCTCCTGCCTGCTGACCCTCTCGTTTGGTTTCTCGCAGGCCTCTGCCGCAGACATGGAGAAACTCAGGTGAGTGGAGCGTCTCGCGGGCCGCGGGGTTTGGGGTGGGGGTGCCGGGGAGGCCGGGGGAGGGGGCTCTGCCCAGGCGCATGAATGGGGCCCGCGGGCGGCTACGGCGAGGCTGGACCCGGGCCGGGCTTGTGTGCGTGCGTGTGTGTGTGTGTGTGTGTGTGTGTGTGTGTGTGGTGCGTGCGTGCGCGCGGCGAGACAATGGGGAGCCCCTCGCGGGGGTTCCTCGGGAGGGGCGACGCGCCAAGGGCCGGACCGTCCTCCAGCCGCGGCCGCGGGCTGTCTTCCACCGGCCCGTCCGGACTCTCGATTGTCCCCCGGGACCTTCGGGGCTTCGGCTCCTGCCTTTACGCACCCGCGGCCCGGCGCTGGGCTGTCCCCCCACCCTCAAGCTCACAGTTGCCGGTTCGGTTCGGAGCTTTTAAGTTTCCGCCTCGTGGGGGGCGGGGGTGGGGGGATGGAGTCCTCGCGGTGGCCCAGGCCATCGCGTCTTGGAGCCATGTTGGGGGAATCCCACGACAGTCTGGGAGCGTCCCCGGCGGCCTCCCTCCAGGTGATAAACTTTGAGCCTAGGTGGACTCCCCGGGGGGTGCCCTTCCCGGCAAGCCTGGAATCCCCGATTTAAATAGTCACTGATTTCCTCCGGCCTGCCCTCCACACCCTGAACCCCACTTTGGGAACACCCCTGTTGTGTTTTCCTTCCGGAGCCAGAGCCAAGGCGGTGTGTGGGCAGCAGGCCCAGCTCTGGCTGCCGGTTTCGCATCACCTCCCCCCCCCCCAGGGCGTTTCCCCCTCTGGCCCCTCCCCTCCTCCCAAGGCCAGACTTTGGCATCCTGTGGATGGACTCTGGGTAGCAGGTGCACCCCAACTCTCAAAGGGGCCCAGGCTTGTTCCAAGGCAGATCCCTGGGTCTCAGGGAGTGGGACCTGGGGTCTTCCTAGCTGACCTTTTGTGCTGTGGATGGCTCACCTGGGTATGCCCAGCTGGGACCTTGGGGACAAGTGGGCTCACACTGAGGCCCAGGAAGGATGCTGAAAGCAGGGCTCTCTCCTGGGCCATGGAGCTGGGGTCCAGCCTGCCCCTAGAGGCACCTCAGGACCAGGACCAACTTGTCCTGGGCTGGAAGGAAGGGTTCAGTCTCCCAGGTTGTAGGAGTTCTGACCCCAACCTGATGTCCCTCAGTCAGGTCTGCCTTGTTTGTCCCGGTGGGGGTGGGAGGACCCTGAGAGGGTCAGCCCTGACAATGGTCACCCAGAAGCATGGACCCAGGCCTCTGACCCTTCACCAGGTAGCTTTTTTTTTTCACAGTGGGGTCCCAGGCTGTTTTTCAGGTACTCCCCACCCTCCATTCAGGTGTCGGGGGTGGGGGGGCCTGAAAACTACCCAGGGACCCTCACTGTGGTTCTTTGTCCCTCCTCTCTCTCTCTGAGCCAGCCAAGGCTTGTCCCGGATGCCTGGCACTGAGGACCTGCTCTTGTAGGCCCAGCCTGCTTGGGAACACCAGCATGGACAGTGACCAGCCAGGTGGGCACGTGGCTGAGTCCTGAAGCTGGTGCCAGAGCCCGGGCTTTTGGGCCACCTGGGGCCATGTGGCCTTTCGGCCAAGGCAGGGTTCTGGGCTGGTGGGGTTGGGGGTCCTGGGACCAGAGCTCAGCTTAGCTTCCAGAATGCTTGGGGCTGGGTCCTGCCCTCCTCTCACTATTGATGTTCTCAGAGCTGCCTCGAGGCCCTTTCCAGACCGTTTCCCAGCTGGCCAGTGAGTGTCTGTCCTGCCTCTAGTTCTGGGGCTTAGGACCAAAAGGCCCAGTGGCACGTGGAAAAGTTGGGGAAGGCCATGGGGTTTGGGGTTCCCCAGATCCAGACTCTGGGCAAAGTCCTGACCCTCTCCGTTTCCTTATCTGTGAAGAGGAAGCCCTGACCACCCCACCTTGCAGGGCTGTTGGGAGGGTGATTTGAGCTCCTGTAGTTTACGTACCTCACCTGGGGCCCAGGTAGAGGTTCATTGTGGGGCATCAGAACCACCATGAGCCCAGGTGTCCCCAGGCAAAAGGAAATGCATTTATGGTCAGGTGATGGGTTCCGAGGCACGGCCCTGGGCCCAGGTCCTGCTTTTTGGCCTCAGGTTGCACTTCTGTGTTCAGGCCAGCAGCGTCACGTTACCCTGAGAAAGCCAGTCCTTTGCTGCACCCACGTCTTAATGCCCCATGAGGGGACCAGGCATGGCTCGCAGGTGGGGCCGGCAAATCTTGTTGACAGAGCAAAAAGACTACATACTTTGGGGGCATTGGGACCCTCAGTGCCTCCCTGTGGGCAGGCCTACCGCCAGGCTCGCCCTGCCCAGGCCCCTCAGTCTGACTCCCACCCCTTGCCACCCACCCCAGACTACAGCCCACTGCTGAGGCCTCAAACAAGCTGTCACCTCCTCCGCACCTGTCTGCATTCGCTCACGCTGGCCTTCTGCCCTGAATGCCCTTCCCCTGCCTTTCTGTCCACCTGACAAACTCTAATTTGTCCTCCTCTGTCCCTTTTTCTCTATGGCCTTCGTGTCCCTGTTGTCCCTCACCCCTGGACAGATTCACTCTCCCAAAGGGCCCGGCTCTGCACTGGCTGCCGAGACACAAGTGAGGACCAGGCCTGCCCCCCAGAGCTGGGGGCCCTGGACCGCTATCCCAGGGTCATCCCAGGCCCGGTGGAACGGGGTCCCAGGTTGGGGATACTAACTTGGGGTATCTGGGAGGGCTTTCTGGCACTGGAACCCTTGGGCTGAGGCTTGAAGGGTGAATAGGAGTTTGTAGGGAGGACGCGGTCAGGGGTACGGGGCAGGCTTCCGTGAGGTGCAGAGGTCTGGAGGCTGGAGGAAGCAGGATGTGCTCAGGGAGACAGCTGAGGGGTAGGGAGTGGAGGGGGCCGACTCTGCCACATGGAGTGTCGGGTTCACCTTCTCCACCCTGGCCCCTGCCCCAGGTGAGCATTTGTTTGGGCAGAGCTTCATTCTCACTCCTCTTTTTCCACCAGCCCAGCTCCTGGTACGGGCTGTGCACAGTAGGTGTGGCACGAAGTAGGTCAGAGTCATGCCAAGTGATGCCTTAGTTACCATGGCTCTGTCCCCTTGCCTCACTCAGGCTCAGCCCTCGCATCTCCAACTGCTGGGAAAACTGCCCTTCTGATGCGTTTGGAGATGTCACCAAGTGACTGCTGGCTCTCGGAGCCCAGGGCTGTCCAGGTCTCTCTCTAAACCCCCAGGTCTGTCCCCTCCTCTCCCTTCCTTGGCCCTTTCCCTCCTCACTCTTGGTGTCCCAGGCTGGCCACACTTCTCAGCTCCACCTCAGAGACCCCGAACCCCCAATCCTTCCTGGGTCCAGGCTGCAGAAGTGTACCATGATGGGTGGGGATGGACAGTGCTCCTGGGAAAGTCACGTTAGTGACCACCGCCCCACCGTGTTCCCTTACAGGGTGCGGGCAGAAGTCTGTTTGCAAAGCCCTTTCTTGTGGGTCCCCCAAGCAGCCACATATTTTATGCTGCCTCCCAATTCCCTCTTCTGCCTCGATTCCTGCCACAGCCACTTCGTCTGCTGCGTGCCCTCAGGCCAAGTCCCTTCCTCTGTTTGGGCTTTGCTGTCAAATCAGAGTTCGGACCCCCCCCCCCCCCCCCCCCC
>PVIY010045388.1:0-19114 GCA_004026745.1 Myrmecophaga tridactyla | reverse complement strand
CTTAATGGAGAGAAAAATCTTGATATGACAAGTAGATAAACTGGATTTCTTCAATTCATTTTCTGTGATAATTAATGAATAATTAGATTCCATTCAGAAATCAGTCTTCCAGAGTCCTTGTATTTGGTGTGCCCTTTCTCAGGTAAGGTATTTACCTATAATACTGCATGTGTGGGGTGGGGAAGGTTGAAGTTTTTTGGAATAAGAATACAAAATAATGTAGAATGCTAGGCAGCATATTGTGTAGTTAATATAATATGGACATCACTCACCAACATGATTTCTGTCTTTGGAACAGAATTTGAAACAGACTTTGAATTTTTGCCTAAGGACACTCTAATATATTCAGAAAGAGATTTTTAAGAAAGAGGGTTTGTTTGTCTGACTAATTCTTAGGATACATTGCAAAGCAATTTGGAATTTTGAAGGAGTAACAAAATCATAATGGGGAAGGCATGACACACCATTGTCAAGAAAGCAATGCTCTATTCAAAGAAGACATTCGAACTTTTGGATCTCTTGGGTCTTGTTGGTAGTTCTGTATCATTCACGAGTCGAGAGATGAAGGGACCCTAGGGTTGGATTTTTCCTTTGTTGGGAACACATGCCTTGCTCTAATTATTCTCACCTTTCAGTATTTTCATCTTCTTTCTCCCTTCTCTCAATGTATTTTTGCAGTGTTTTTATTGAGATATAATTTATGTAAGATAAAATGTACAAATCTTAAGCATGCACCATGGGGATTTAACATACACACCTATTGAATGCCCCAAGATGAAGATATCGAACATTTCTATTACTAATTCCCTCCTTTTCCTTCTCAGTCAATCCCCACTCTATTCTCAACCTACCTGGTCCCTTTTCCCCCAGTAACCACTGTTCTGATTTCTATCACCACTGATTAATGTTTCACTGGTTCTTGGACTTCCTATAAATGTTATCATAGGGTCATACGCTATTGTGACTGGCTTCTTTTGTTCAATACATGCTTTTGAAATTCATCCATATTTTTGTGCATAAGTAATTATTAAAACTTGTAGAGAAATTTGCATCAATAGAAGTATGACTTAAACAACCTCCACCCCAAACCTGAGTCCCTAAGATCCAATAGCACTAAGCGAACATTCCATGTTTCAAATCAAGGTCTTCTGACTCCAAATTCAGTACTGATTTTTTTGTGCTATAGTTTCCTCCATAGTGAGTATATATTGAAACTAGAAGCATAGGGAGCAAATAACAAAATAATGTTAGAGTTAGATTTTCAGTCTGTGAGTCTTATTTTTGTTTATTATCACCACAAGCTGCATCAAGTCTCAAGAACAGCAGACCTTAAAACCACAGACATGGGACAGGACAAACCACAAAGGTCTAGCAAATCTCAAATTGATTGAAAAACTGGTCGCAGATTTATGAGAGCTCACATATTTTCTTACATCTTCAGTTTTTGACCCCAGAGATTTATTTTCCTTGTGTTAATCTTTGCATTGTCTTTCACAATCCATGGCCATTTATTCAATGGACAATACTTGCCTTTATTGGTTTTCTATCATTACTCGAATCTCTGTCTGGAATATATAATAATTAGAAAACAAGATTTCAGTCCTGGAATAGTTTATAATCTAGTTGCTTCAGGTTGTGCTTTTAAATGTCTAAAGTGCAATATTCAAGCAATAGTTTAGGTATTATATTTGAAATTTTTTTTTTCTAGTAAACATTTTGGTTTTGCTGTAGCATATATAGAGTGAAATCCAAATCACATAGGTTACCTCTTTGATAGAGAATATGTTAAAAATCTTTAGGGAATACAATTTAATTTAATAGATTATCTTGTTATAGTTTATTGTGCTGATTAAAGAAATAATGAATCCTACAAAAAATATTCCTATGAACTTATTTTCCATTTCCCATGTAATTTCTCATTTTTCCACATGCTCATTTTCTGACTCCCTTGTGCTTTCCATTCCCACTCTAGCCATCTCCATCCTCACCCTCATATTCCTAGTCAAGTATTTTAACTTAATCCTCATGATAGGATTGGCAAAAGCCAGAAGAGTTCAAAGAATATTTGCAGAAACAGTGAAGTAAAAAGGAACCAGTATTTTTTTGAAGCAGACATCATTTCCTGATGCTTTGCTGCCTGAATTTAAGGTCATCATCCCAATAAGAGTTAGACTCAAATGCTCCTAATTGTGTTGGGCAATCGATGCAACTAAACAGCTGTTGTGTATGCTCAGAGTTTCTCCTGCACTGAGACATGATTGCACTCTCCTTAGGTCAGGAGGAAAGCTTCGACTGATCTCATTGGGAGCTTTGCTATTGAAAGGAAAATAATATAGGACTACTGACATCAAACTAATTTTTCCCACAGGATAACCAAGAGTCAGATTTCAGCTATATACTAGGGACTAGAGAGAGAATGAAAACAAAGTGAGTACACATTACAGAATAATGATTTTCTCTGTAATTATTAAATTGCTGTGTGAAATTGATCCTACTTTGCCTTGTCCCAAAGTAAGTGTATTAAGAAAATGAAAAGTCAGGGTCATCAAGTAATACTTTAAAAATTTAATATTAACAAAATTATTATGTTTTCTGGGACAATTATTATTAAAGAGTAAACATGTCTGTGTGCATGCATGTGTGTCCAGTATGTGGTTAGAAACTTTTTCTTTCATATTTTCACTATGGTTGTACAAACACCTCCCTCCTACTACCCTACCAGGGTAATGTGCCCCATGAGCGGTGGCTGTCACTTGATGAAATTGCTTCCACCATAAAGGCCTGTTGTTTATAACCCATAATGTATCATGCTACACCACTGCTCTTATGATGCCTTAGCGGGAATAATGAGGAAGGAGGCTGTTGGCTCCACACTTCGCACAATGCCTTACATTTATTCCCAATAAATTTATCTTAATCATTAATGATTGCTCAGATATTAACTCGTTCAGTAATCAACATGAAAGGAGCATAGAAATAACACCATTCATTTAAGATACAAAGTTTCAGACTATGTGAGGTTCTTTAAATTTTATTATATATACATGCACACATAATCTAATATTAATACAATATTTGAATTGAATGCTATTATATTTACTGGTAGCTTTAAAAAAAGAAGTTCATTTTTCCTCTCTTTTTTTTTCTCAGTTTGCACTTTTCTTCTCTCATCTCCCCTCTGTTTCTGAATCATCTCTGACCCACTTCCATAACTCATGTCAACAAGTGTATTTTCCTCCAGGCCACTGAAATTGCAAAATATGTTCATCTCTACCTCTTTACTTATCTCTCAATATCTGTATCTGTCTACAGACCTATCTATCTCATCTATCTACAGCCATATATACATGCTATTTTGTGTCATTATTTACAAAATTGGAATCTTCTTACACATAATTTTCTAGATCTTATGCATTTTTTTAACTCAACAACAAGTTGTAGAATTCTCTCCAAGTTATAGTTCACTATTTGACTATAATTCATTCTTTGTAAGGTTGCATAATATTCCACAGCACGACTCTTGATTGGTGATGTTTACATTGGAGTATTTATTTGTCAGAAGTGATCAAACTATGCCCTAAATTGAGTGCATTATGTTGATGTATTTTAAAACACAGGAAAGAAATCTTCCAAAAGAAGGATGTTGCATTTCATCACTGTATACACAATTTACAGAAATAACACAGATTTTGATTATAGGAAATGAACCCAATTAAGAGGTTATACTTACTAACCTTAATAATTTATTTAAAATAAGAAAATATTGCAAATTCATCTTCCCATAGCTTCTGATTATTGTTTTGTGGACTGTAACAATCACTGGGCATTTATTGAGCATGTACCATATGTCAGGAAGAGTGAGAGATGCCACGTAAAGCACTCTTGATCCTGGTTCTCAAGGGGTTCACATTCCAGTGTAATGGAAGGTAGAGAAGGATGAACTAATAAGCAAGACTTATGATACAATATGAAAAGAGCTCTAATAGAATCATGTGTGAAGTGATATTGGAGGGCAAAGAAAAAATGATAAAATAAGTGACACCAAAATGTTAAACATGCTTACCTATGGGTGGTAAGTTTATGTACCTATTTATCTTTTTGTACTTCTCTGTATTCTCAAAAATGTCTGTAATAAGCATGCATTTTTAAAACTTTTTATTGTATAGTATACCATATATATAAAGCAAAGAAATAAAAAACAATAGTTTTCAAAGTACCCTTCAACAAGTAGTTACAGGATAGATCCCAGAGTTTGTTATGGGCTACCATATGATCCTCTCTGATTTTTCCTTCTAGCTGCTCCAGAATATAGGAGGCTAGAAGGCTTAAATAATTTTTTATCATTACAATTGATTTTTTCTTCCTTTTTTTGTGAAAAAAAACAAATACAAAAAGCAATAAATTTTAACTCACAACACCACAATTAGTTGTAGAATGTATTTCAGAGTTTGACATGGGTTACAATTCCACAATTTTAGGTTTTTACTTCTAGCTGCTTCTAAGATACTGGAGACTAAAAGAGATGTCAATTTAATGATTCAGCATTTATATTCATTTGTTAAATCCTATCTCCACTGTATAACTCCACCATCACCTGTGATCTTTCCATCCCTCTCTTTAGGGGTGTTTGGGCTATGGCCATTCTAATTTTTTCATATTGGAAGGATCTGTCACTAATATGGGATAGGGATATGGAACTATCTGAGGTTCTGGAGAAGCCGGGCCCTCTAGGTTTGAGGACTTATCTGGACAAGGGACCTATTTGGGGGTTGTAGTTTTCTGGGAAGTTTTCTAGCGCATGGAACCCTTGTAGAATCTAATATATTGCCCTAGGTGTTCTTTAGGATTGGCTGAAATAGTCCTGGTTGGGGGTTGGCAGGTTATGATAGGTAGCAAGTTCTACCTGAGGCTTGCGTAACCTCCAGAGTACCCTCTTGACTCTATTTGAACTCTCTCTGTCTGATACTTTATTAATTGCACTTCTTTTCCCCATTTTGGTCAGGATGGAATTGTTGATCCTATGGTGCCAGGACTGGATTCATCCCTGGGAGTCATCTCCCACATCGTCAGAGAGACTTTCACCCCTGGATGTCATGTTCCATGTAGGGAAGAAGGCAATGATTTCACTTGCAGAGATGGGCTTAGAGAAAGTGAGGCCACATCTGAGCAAAAAAAATAAGAGGTCCTCCAGAAGTAACTCTTAGGCATACCTATAGGTAGTCTAAGCTTCTCTGCTACCTACATAAGCTTCAGACGAGTAAGCCTCAGGATCGAAGGCATGGCCTATTGATTTGGGTGTCCCTAAAGTTTGACACAGTTTCAGGGGATTCCCTGATAGTAAGATTTTTAATTGTTCCACATTCTTTCTTCCATCCCTCAAGGGACTTTGCCAATACTTTCAATTATCTGTTTAATATACTCTAAGATGTATTCAGATATTAAAATAATCTATACAGAGTGGTGCGACGGTGGCTCAGTGGCAGGATTCTGTCTGCCATGCCAGAGAACGGGATTCGATTCCCGGTGCCTGCCCATGCCAAAATAAATAAATAAATAATCTATACAGGATTAAAGGACCTCTTTCTTATTCTGGTCTCCCTGTGTTTCATTGTTCAAATGAGCTATACAGATAGGCTGAGTTAGATTATGCGCTACAGGGAAGTTCAATTCCAGACCAAATAAACCTTTATTCCTTTGGTCTCAAAGAGTATGTGCAGTCCTAAAATAAGCATGCACTATTTTTGTTGTCCAAGAAATAGACTACATTTTATTTTTTTTTAAGTTTATTTTCCGTGTCCTGCATGATGACTGGAAATTCCTTCATGTCCTAGGAAGGAGGAAATGAGGATGGACAGGGTTCCCAATTTTCTCTTTTCATATGTAAATAATGTTTCATCTGTTAGTACAAGTTTGGGGGAAGATTTTAAATAAATATTTATTTTATTTTATTTTATTTTTCAGTACTAGTATTATTATTTCCGTCTTGAAACAATACCATACAAAGGGGTGGATAGGGGATAAACACAGAGTGGCCCCACAGGTGAAAGCATTTATTTACTGTTCTTTAGTGTCCTTGACAGGAGATTCAGGGTCATTTGAGACCATTTTAATTAGTAAAATTGGCTGAAAGGTATCTATTATTCACAATGTTTCTGATTCAGGGACTGAACTCACCGTCCTATTTGATAGGGCAGAAATTGTTTTTTTGCCTTTGAGTACACTCTTCAAAATAAGCCTGGGTCCTGGACTTTGGGCTTTCCCTCATCACCCGGCAGAGCCCCTGTCCTCTCTTCCTGAGCATGTACACCATTCTGGACATTGGCAGACCTCCTCTGTAATAACACATTGTAGGAAGAGGTTTAATTAACAGCCTGCAGTATTAAAATAGCATAAAAAAAAGAAAAAAATTCCTGCAAAACCCAGCCTGCTAAATGTTCTCTGCCTCACTCATGATCTGTTTAGTGGCTGGGAAGGATTCCTTTTCTTAAACTGCACGGATTCCTTCTCTTGTGTGCGTTCAGTGTTGTGAGATCCACACTCTGGCAATCTTGCCTCTCCTAGGTCTTTCACCCCATCCAGTAATGTGTTTTCCTCTCTTTGGTGCACTCTCAGCACAATGGTCCAATTTCTCAATTACCCTGTAGTTGAAAACGACATCCCTGCGCTCCTTTCCTCTTTCTTTGTGCCTTTTTTAAGTGGAAAAACTGCAAAAAGAGCAAAAACCCCTGTTACTATTAGAAGACACCAGGAAAGCTTTTGCAGTTCTGCCGTTCTCAGCTCTAAAGTGTCTTATTCTGCCTATACATTCTCTACAATTCCCTACAATTACTACAAATTACTACCAAATATACTATACTTAAGTGTCCATTTCCTTTCTAGTAAACAAATGGTCTGATTTTGTACAAATAAGATGAAGGCAACAGTTACAAGCGCTGAGAACAACTATCTTTCTACATGTTCTTAGACATCAGAAAAGGAAGACAATGCAAATTTAAAACCAATTTCCTCTAGAAATAAAGTTACATTTTTGATAAAGTTTATGAAGTTAGGAAGACAGCATTAAAATAATACCTGAAAACATCCGATGATGACAAGTAAATGAATTTTTCAAAATTATAACATGAAAAACCTTTCATTGTTAATCATAGCAGAATGATCTTGGCAGGCCTGCCTAAGGACATAGGCTGCCCACAGTAAAAATAAGTGCACCCCAGACACTTCCCTGGGTCCTTTAGATCTAAAGATTTTCACTTTCAAAATCTGTCTTCTTCCTTGCCTTCTCTGAAAGCAAACTAATCACTTTTAATTGTAGATCAGAAACATTCGTTCACAGCCTGGTCTAGTTAGTCTACTCAGAGGATAAATCTCATTTGAGCTGTATAGTTCTTCTGTGCTGTACTGGGGATTACACAGTTCTGTTTTGTTGAGATGAAACAGCACCACATACTCCCAGACAACTTGTTCATAGTAAATTATTTGGCAGGCATCTTTATATAGTCCAGTGAAATGATAATCCTTTAAGACTCCTTTTCTATTCCTTCCAAATACATTTTTGTTCTAGTTTGCTAGCTGCCGGAATGAGTTGCTAGTTTACAGTTCTAAGGCTAAGAAAATGTCCCAATTAAAACAAGTTTATAGAAATGTCCAATCTAAGGCGTCCAGGGATAGACACATTGGTTCAAGAAGGCCGATGAAGTTCAATGTTTCTCTCTCAAGTGAGAAGGCACATGATGAACACAGTCAGGGTTTCTTTCTCTGCTGGAAAGACACATGGCGAACACAGCGTCATCTGCTGGTTTTCTCTCCTGGCTTCTTGTTTCATGAAACTCCCTGGGAGGCGTTTTCCTTCTTCATCTCCAAAGCACTGGCTGGTGGACTCTCTGGTTCATGGAGCTGCAGCATTCTCTGCTCTCTCTGAATTGCCTGGTTTTCTCTCTTGTCATTCTGTTTTATAGGATTCCAGTAAATTAATCAAGACCCACTCAAATGGGTGGAGACACGCTTCCACCTAATCCAGTTTAACAACCACTCTTGATTAAATCACAACTCCAGGGGGATGATCTAATTACAGCTTCAAATTTACAATGCTGAATAGGGATTAGAAGAAATGGCTGCCTTTACAAAATGGGATTAGGATTAAAACATGGCTTTTCTAGGCCATGTTTCATTTCAAACCAGCACAATTTTCCTTTACGATCTACAGATTTTTGAAATAATTTATGTACTAGCTTTCAATTTTTTCTCATAGTTAACGTTTGGAAAGTAAGTGTACATTGTTGGAAATGATGGAATGCATTTGATTTTATTAAATAATTTAATAACATTTAAAGATATCATTATTATTATTTGAAATAGACAAATTGTTTTTGGTGAATAGATGGCATAAGAAGCAGCAGAATTAAAACAACCCTGTGGTAGATTGCTGAAAATGATCACAATTCCTCCCACCCCACAATAAATGAGTAGAGTCTGTTTCTCTACTCCTTTGATTTTGAGCTGGCTTTAAGATTTGAGTTGACCCATAGAATATGGCCGATCTGAAGTTATGTGATGTTAAGAGCCAGAATTTTAAGAGTTTGCAGTTTCTACTGCTGCCTATTTCAGGGTTGACCTCACAGACGTGTGACTCTGGAATCTTACAGAGCACCACACTTAGGAGAGGTTGTAATGTTCTGCTATCACCGTCTTCAACTTAATAATTTTTTTAAAAAAGGGACCCACATTTTCATTTTTACTGGACTCCACTAATTATGTGGCTGAAATTGCCCTTTTGGGACTCACAGATCACTACAATTTGAAGAAACCAGTTCTTGAGAATGAAACTTCTTAAGAATGAAAGATCACCTGGGCAAAGAGACCCATGTGTTCTCCACCATGCTACAGGAGCTTAGCCACCAGTAGACCTACGGTTGAATGTAACTGCCTAAGTGACCCAAAGTGGTAGGACCAGAAGAAAAAGTATTCAGCCCAACACAAAGAATGGTGAGAAGTAATAAATTGAGATTGTGTTAAGCCACTAAATTTTGGAGTGGTTTCTTGAGTAACAGTAGTAGGTAACCAAAAGAGCCCCAAATACTCACAGCAAGAGCATCTATAACTTTAGAACAATATGTTCGAATCAAAATGCAAAGATAATAGTTTACCAAATTGAATTCTTAGATTCTGTTTTGCTAATGAATATTAATGCACTGTCAGTAAAAGCAATCCAACCTAAATGGTTGCGCTTCACATTTATTTTTTTAATATAGAATATTGCTTAAAAGTGTGTATAAATTGTAACCTTAGGAATTTTGGCCTGACTTTAACATTCAATTATTTACAGTGGTGAGTCAGACACTTATTATATTGAACTTTATAGGTGATATCTACTTGTAATGATGTTCATATGGAATTTTTTACTAAAAATATTAGGAAAGTAGAAATCTAAGATAAAATTATTATAACTGTTTATAAAATATTATGTAACTACTGAATGAATGAAAGGAAATAGACTTGCTCTAAAATTCCCATTGTTTAAAAGGAATAAAAGTCAAAATCTAAATATATGAAGTTGAACAGCCCTAAAATTGACTCAAGCCAGTGGAGCAAGTTGACACAATCCAGCATTATTCGAACACTGTAAAATCTAAATATTTATTAAACCATTTTTATCAAAAAGGTGAATAACTCATTATTATTCTTAAAATGTATGTTAAGGAAATTCTTCAAAATTTTATTTATCGTAAATGCTTTCCTCATTTTTTGTGGACCCTTAAGTCCTATAAAGGATATCACAAGAATGAAATGGTAACTGTATTACAAGTAAAAATAAGGACAGTTAAATTAGATGGCTCTTTGGTCTGATAAAAAATAATTATGAGTTGCAATACTTTCCAGTAGTATTTTCATGAGACATGAATAGTAATCTATATGATTCTTTAATATAGATCTGTCTATACTTTTAGATTTTTTTCTTGTTTGAAGATTAAACCCCCCTTAATTGTGAACATAATGGAGTGCACATATTTTCGACATGAGTATTTTGGTATTAAGATATGGTCAACATTTTGCAACATAGACATCATCAGCAGTAGAGGTCAATAATTTTCATTTGGAGATGTTGCCTTAAATATTCATGAGTTTATTGAAATAATGACTTCCCTCACTTACTAAACATGCATTATTTTGTAAGAATAACCCATTGTTTACTTAGCAAAAGCAATCTCCATTATAATCTGAACAACAAAACAAATGTTTAATTTAATTTAATTGATGGTTCTTATATAATCCATTTAAGAGGCCTTGGTTGTATGATGCAAAACTCAGTACTGCCTTCTTCATATAGAATATTAACCAGTCTCACAGAAAATGTTCTCTGTATTCTATTTCACACCTAGAGCAATGATCCCAGGAGTTCAAGCCTAAAAATTTTTTTATAGACAGTGGGGCACATAATGCAAATTATTTTCAGGGATTGATATTACATTATATAAATATATAAAATAGTTAAATAGATATTAATTATTCAAAGATTCCTCTTTGTGTTTCTGGTGGTTGAAATCAATCTATGTTTATGTGAACTTTGCTAGTTTTGCAGAATTGCAGTATGTGGAATATGTCAACATGACTAGTATTATATTTGGCGTTTATTAGCTGAATACAGTAAACAAATCCTGAAGCATGAATAAAATACATGCTGGTGTATGGACTTTTCTTTGCTGTAGTGACTCAGACCAGTAGGATATAAAATTTAAAACCAAATTCTTATATCCAACCACTATACAAAATCATGTTCAATGTAATGACTTAAAATGATAACATTATGTCCATATATAGAAAAATATTTTAATAAACTGTGGCATACTCACGCAAAGTAATACCATACAATGGCATAAATGATTTACCTCGAGCAATATGTTTCAAAATGGTAAAATCTAAAAATACATAATAGTGTGTATAAAAAAACATTGCAAATTATAAGGTATGTTACCTTCATATAATTTTTTGAAATGAAAAGCAATGCTACATTTTGTCTCTGGAAAATTACCTATGTAGTAAGATTATGAAAATGCTTAGATAATAAAAAAAATGGAGATTGTGGTTATTTGGAATGTAGGAAAGAAGGGGAAATGGATTGCGTTTTAGTTTGCTAAAGCTGCTGGAATGCAATATACCAGAAATGAAGTGGTTTTTAAAAAGCAAGTTTCTTAAGTTTCAAGCTTACAGTTCTAAGATGAGAGAAATTTCCAAACTAAGGCATCCAGAGAAAGATTCCTTAACTCCAAAGAAAGGACTGATGAAATTCTCAGCTGGGAAGGCACATGGTGATATCTTCCAGCTTTCTCTACCAGCTTCTTCCAACAGCTTCCCTGGGGGGCATTTTCTTTCTTTATTGCCAAACCGTGGGCTCTGAAGCTTCTTCCAAAATGGTTCCCCCTTAAAGGCTCCAGTAAGCAACCCCACCTTGAAAGGGTGGAGACACATCTCCATGGAAACCACCTAATCAAAAAGTCCCATCACAATTGGGTGGGTCACAGCTCCATGGAAACAACTTAATGAAAAGATTCCACTCAGCAATACCGAATCAAGGCAAAAGAACATGGCTTTTCTGGGATACACAACAGTTTCAACCCAGAACATATAGTAAGTTATACAGAAACTTCAAATGTATTTGAAATGCTTATTTTTTAATTTGGTTGGTGGATATAGAATTCTTACTATTAGCATTACCAATATTTTTATGTTTGCCTGAATATTTCATGCAAAATTTAAAGGTAATAAATCTCAACATCTTGAAACAATAACAATTTACTGAATGCACAAGTACAGAAGGCAAATTTCAGTGGGTTCATGTGCACAATTTTTGGGCCTTGGCTAGGATCACTCAAGGTGTTTTGGATAAACTTGATTGTAGCTGACCTATATGGGTCTCAGCATGGAAGAAAGAGATGGCTAGGCTCTTCTTCATGTATTGTTCATCTTAATGGACATGCTGTCATGGTGACGGAAGAAGTTCAAGAGAAAGCAGAAACCCATAAGGTCTCGATATCTGGACTCAGAATTGGCACATTACCATTTTACCTTATTCCATCAGTTAACACATTCCACATGGATGAGCCAGGTCAGAGGGGAAGGGCACTGCAAATTTATGTGTTAAAGAATGTGAGTCCAGAGGAATGAAAACTTGGAGCAATTTCTGCAAGACCCCAGTCTACTCTTTTGAGTACATTTATTCCTATTTCTCCCATATGCAAAGTACATTAATTTTTTCATCCAATCATGTGTCAGCTTCAGAATTTGTGATCTGTATTAATTTGGATGTAGGCAACTCTTGAATGAAAACAGACAAGTAGTATGTCCTACTTGACTCTTGGACCACTCATTCTAGTGAAAGTAAGCTATTATGTAAGAGGTCCAACTATCCTGCTGTGAAGAAGTCTGAGTGAACCATCCATCTGAAGAGGATGCATGGAGAGAGAGAGAGATCAGAGACACAAAGAGAGAGAGATGAGTGACCATATCTCAGATTTTCAAAGCCTAAGCAGCAGATAATGAAGACTTAAGATAGCTCTGAATTAACAATACAAGTGATCTTGAGTGAGAACCACACAGCTGAGCCCAGTAAATCCACAGAAACTTGAAAAGCCTGCTACCATAATGGCAAAACACTTTGGAGAGTTGTGAGAGGGCCTGGGCATATTTTTCAAAGGGTAGAAATACAAGTATTTGCTGTTCAGAGGCCAGACTGTGATAGATAAGATGTTGCTACAAATTCTTTGCTACTCTTCTCATTGAGAGGTAGAGTCAAGTTCCATGATAGAATGTGGCAGAATTGACAATCTGGATATCCAGTTAGGATATAGGAAAACTTATAGCTTCTACCATTCTTTCATGGAAAACTTTTTCTTGGAATCCAGAGCCAACATATAAGTTTGACTACCCTGAGACCTCTTTATGGGTGAGGCCATGTGTAGGTGCTTTGGTGGACAGTCCCAGCTAAGCCTATCCTGCCAACTGACACTGCAAAAGCCCAAATATTTGAATGATACCATCTTGAACCCTCCAGACCATCCAGCTACCAGCTCAAAACCATGGAGTAAACTTATTCACTAACCAGTAGAGCAGAAGAATATGACAAATAAATTTTGCCCGAACTCCTAGCCTATGGAAACTTAGCAGCTATAATAAAATTGGTTTGTTATCATAAGCCTCTAAGTTTGAGGTGATTTTCAGGTAGCAATAGATAACTAGTTCAGAATGCAAATTATGCAAAATAACAGGTTAAATTCAAACCAGAATACATAATTAAAGATGAAATAAGAAAAGGAAACTCTCAAGGAAATTAGAAACTTATTTAATAGATCCTTTTGGAAGTCCACATATTATGGGAAAAATAGATGAATACACTGCCATACCCAAGAGAGTACAAGTTTCTCCAATTTTGAAAAAATAACCTTGAAATATGTTTCACAAGTATTTTGACCTGAAGGTCTTAACTGTAAAAGTTTTCTTTAACATGAATGTACTGAACTTCATTCCTTAGCAGCTGGCATGGGCACCAGCTCCAAAGGATCTCTGACTTAGAAAATGAGCACAGTCAGAACTCTAATTCTCATTCCCTTCGTTTCCACCTTCAGGTTCAGTATTACCAAAAACAAGGATACCCTTCTCCAGGTCCTGAGTTAAACCTTTCAGCGTCTCTGAAACTTAAAGTCATCCTTTACATAATTTAGGGATATTTGGGTTCTCACTCCCTAACTTTGTATTGTAGGTTACAAAATCTCACTTTCTTACTTAGGTGCAGAGAGAATATTAGTTGCTCTCTGGAGAGTATCACTTGCAAATTCCCCAGAAGGAGATGCAGGGTTTCCTCCTCTGTGCTAACTTGGATGTTTCCAATCTCTACTGTTAGAGCACTTATTACACAGTATTGTACTGTGTATATTGGCTTCTGTCCCCTTCTTAAAATACATATTTTAGGAGTGCATGTTTCAATGCCTAGAAAAAAAAAACAGGAGACTTTTACATTAATGAATCTGTGAACTTATTTTTTTCTTCCCAATATTAAAAGATCTTAGATGTGAGAAGTGTTTTATACATTTTCGAATTTCCCCAAATGCTATAAGTTTTGGCCCTAACTAAGCAAGGGAAAGCAAGCAGAAATTACTTAATAGTCATTAAGAAAAAATAGAGAAAAATTATAAGACAAGTATTAAGCAAATATAAATATAAGCAAAGAATTTGAGTGTATTGTGCTCCCTGAGATGGAAGGGCTGGGGAATAAGAGGATATACGATAGAGATAAGGGGACGCTCCAGGTAACACCGACTATTACAGAGCAGTCCAGCAATCATGGTTACTTTTGTTTGCAAATAAGTCCTTAGTAAGCAGGCTTTTTATATCTGAAACTATTAGGTAAAGTTAGAGTACCCAAATGTATCTCTTCTGAATTGCTATCTTCAAATAGATTGGTTGTTTTAATATTACATCTATAAAAAATCATTTTCCAGGTAAACTCATTCCACTGCCAAATAAGCTATAGCTAAAATCGGCTTCTCTGTTCTATCATGAAAGTAGCAATGAAAGATTGCCTTTCTGCTAGGCAGAATATGGATATGTCAATTAGATAACTAATCTATGACATTATTGTTGACACTTCAAACACTTATTTGGAATGATGATTTTATCTAATAGAATGTGTTATATTTGTGAAATACAAAATAAATTTGATACATTAAATATTCAAGGGGGAATAAAAAATGCTTAATATAATTTCAACAGTCAAGTCTGGACTTAATGAGGAACAACCTCTGGAATATACATGAAGTTAAACTCAGGTTTCTGTCATTGAATTACTATTGTGTAGCAAGAATACTGCTGAGTTCAGTTAGTTTGATTCTATTACTTCTTAAACTTCAGTCCTAGGTATGAGCCTTAGGATATTGTACAATTCTAGACTTTTTATTTTGTTTGAAAACTGAAGGCATGTGGATTCCGCCACTCTATCTCCAAAGTCCACAGCACATGGCATTTCATGATTAAAAAGCTAACGGTTACTGAGAAGTTGAAGGTAGTTCAATTCTGCATTCTATATTAGCACTGCCTTTGCCTAGAAAGCCAGTATAAACTCTTAACTACAGAGACTTGGGAAGCTAACTGAATAATCCATAGACATCTAATACATGACCCATCAAGAGTGTGCTTGCAGATATTTAAGTGAATTCCAGGGATTGCTGTCCCTTTGAAGCAATCTGCTTGCAAAATCAAAAGGAGACATTTAAGAATCCCTGTATAAAACTGAATTTCAGAAGCCCCTACATGGATATTGTTGGCTGACCCTTGATGTTCTGAGTTCTGAGTTCTAAGCCAGGACAAAATTTTCATACGATTTATCTTTATCCAGATACAAACTGCTTTTTTGAAATTAGCAATATAAATGTTTTTTTGTTGGCTGAATACATCTAATTGTTATAGCAATTTGTTTTGCTACTCTTGCAAAAATAAAAAAGAATTCTATAGAAAACAAACTATCCAACAAAATTAGGTCGTTTAACAGGCTAATTTCTCTCACAAATAGAAGAATTTGGAGTGGTTTTCCCTAACAGAATTTTTCATTTGAGAGTTTCAGTTATGACTTAGCAGATCATATTTCTGCTGTGGCAACAATCGTTTTCCATTCATCATTAAATTTAACCTTTTAGAGATTTCTTTTAGCTGGACTTTAATTCTGAATTTTTAAAATTTAAAATATCATATTAGAACTATTTAAGATAACAATAATTATTATTGTATGTATGACTATATATTTGCAAAACAATTATTTTGGGGAAAGAGGGAACTATTAATATATTAGTTTCCTGTGTGCTTGGAAATAAAGATGATTTGAAAAGGGCTAATAGCTTAAAGAATAAAGTATCAGTTTAAAAAAGATTATTTTACAATCACATTAAGAACCACTTAACTAGAGACATCTTCAATTTGTTTGAATCCAATATATATTCAAAATTTTAATTAACAATTGACAACAATTATTTGTAAAGTTTAGTACAGTTAAAAATGTCATCTTGAGAATTCACTTTGATTTAACCAAGAATTCTGGACAGTTCTTTTGTAAGAGGGTCATTATTTCCTTTAATAAAAACATTAATACAAGAATTGATTAGACAAATAAAGTTTGCATAGAACTTTCCAGTATACAGCTATCTCATAAATAAAGGTAAACCATATTTTTATTGATAGTAATTATGAACATTTATTAAGCACTAAGAGGATATCGCGGGGGTTGTTGTATGGAAACATAATTATTGATATAGTGTCCCTGTTCCTGAGTTTGCAATCTAAAATGAAATACAACAAGAATGCTGTAAGCCTACTTCAAATTTTCCTTAATTTATAAATGGCTATTTTGGCAAATAGGTCAGGAAGATAAACTGTTATTTTAGGTGCAGTATTACTAAGGCTTGGAACATGATCCAAAGAATGTTGTCCTTTTACCCAGACATTTTCCTCAGTTATATTAGGCTTGCTAAGAAAAAAATATTTGGAAATTAGGTAAGAACAATGACTTATTTCAAGTTGCCTCGTAGAAGTTTAAACAAAGAGATAACTTACTGGCCTGGGTATTTCAGCAGTCAGGAAAACTCCATAAAATGTATTACAAAATAGGCCAAGTTTGTCTTCTATTCCACTAACCACTTCTTCCTCCTTTCCCACATGGAATAGGGGCTCCAATGATACCCCTAGGAAGGAAAGAATTATTATATCTAGATAAACTACCCTAAATTTAAGGGACTAACAAGTCAAACTTCCAAAACATAAAAATTCACATTTTAAGAGAAGACTGAGCAAAGACAACAGTGATCTTCTGGCTACAGAAGATGTCTGGTAGGTAAGATATGTAAGCAAAACAGCTGAGTTTTTTCAGTCCATGCATCTTCAACATGATTAAAAATTATAGAAAAAATAAAAATAGAGAAAAGTAATCAACATGATTAAAAAAAGGAAATGCTTGCTTTTCTGCTATGTATTTCTGGTCTAGGGGTATGTAACAATTTAGTATGAAGAATCCATACTTAAAACCCCATCGCATTTTTTCTATATTGAAAGTATAATATTTAATAAATGCTTTAAAAGTTTCATTGCTGCTCATTTATTAACTGACAAAAGCACACTGAAGGGATTTTGATTCTTACTGTCAAATGTAAAAATATGCTTAACATGCTTAAACTATTCAGCATATGCAGTGTGCTGGTCTGAAACTGTTATGTACCCCAGAAAAGCTATGTCCTTTCAATCCTAATTCACACTTGTGGAGGGCTGCCATGTTCTTTAATCCTGATTCAATATTGTAGGGTGGGATCTTTTCATTAGATTATTTCCATAGAGATGCAACACACCCAATTGTGGGTTTGAACTTTTGATTAGATGAAGATTTGTTCCACCCATTTAAAGTGGGTCTTGATTAGTTTACTGGAATCCTTTAAAAGGGGAAACATTTAGGAAAAAATTTAGATGTAGAAGTTTGGAAATGCAGAAGCCCCAGGAGACACAAGGAGCTGTGAGAGGCAATGGAAACTAGAAAGGAACCAGAGACCAGCATTCATCGCCATGTGGCTTCCTGTGAGATGCTAAACTAAGAGATGAAACCCACAATTTTGCCCCAGGTAGCTAAATCCGACCCACCAGCACTTACAGAGGAAGCCACTGGAATCAGCTGATGAAAACAACAGAATCCGGAACAAGGAACAACAGATGCCAGCCACGTGCCTTCCCATGTGACAGATTTCAGCTTGTCTTTGGAGTCAAGGTATCTTTCTTTGGATGCCTTAGTTTGGACATTTTTTATGGCCTTAGAACTGAAAGCCTGTAACTTAATAAATCTCCTTTATAGAAGCCATTCCGTTTCTGATATATTGCATTTGGCAGCATTAACAAACCAAAACATGAACTCTTAAACTACATATGGATAATTTTAAATTATTTTTCATCATTTTTGAATTCTAAAGGAACACTAAAATATAAAGCAGTTATAATGTTATTTGAAAAGAGAGCCAGAATTCATTCTGTAAAGTGCATGCACAGAGTTTTAGAAAATGCATGCATGCAACTATTTTAATGGCAGACTGGTTGCATCCTGAAATTTTTTTTTAATGATGAAACGATATTTTGGCAAAATTTAAAAAGACTAATATTCTTCCCCTTAGAGCCCATGTTGGTAACTTTCTTTTGAAATAGAATATCAGGAAAAAAATTTATATATTCACAAAGTGTATTTTGCCTAACAAGCTTATCCAGAAGAATGGTCCAGAAACTTCAGGTAAAACTTTTTATAAGGTAGAATAACTCACTACTTTCGACCTAAAGTTGACAATTTTAATATCCATCTTCCAATTTCAAAGTGTCATTTATACCTATTTAAGGTAAATAAAATCTAATTAATTAAGGAATTTGAAATGGAAAACCTGAAACATATCAACAGTTTCCTCTAATAAGATTACAGATATTAATTTTAATGGTTCCCCCCCAAATCATAGAAAAACATTTTTTAAAAATACAATCACAGCTTTTGTAAGTGAATTTGGGTTTACAGGTTTTACTCGATGCATTTATTTTTAGTTTGTATTGTTACAAAGAGCTAGAATTCCTGATTAAAATATGAGATTTACTAAGGCAAGGTATATTTTATTGTGTCTAAAGCACATATCTTAGTATGACTATAAAGACAATATGACAAATACATATACATTTACTTTGTTTTAAAAGTGATACCTTCCAAGCTATATAAATTTAATGCCAGGTCCTATTCTAAGACTAAATGCTTGACATTAAGCTTAGAAGCATATTTGATGCAACACATTTAAAAGTACTTCATTTGTCCAATATTGTAAGTATGCTGTATTTTCAAATACCTGGTATGATTTTTTGCACAAAATTTAATAAGGCATACTATTATTGTGTAAGTATTTTTATAAAGCAAAGTGTTCACAAGAACAAAATATAAAACTATGAGTAATAATTACTGTATTTATCAAAAAATTACAAAATCAAGTAATTCAGAATTTACTTGTTTCTTGCCTTAGTAATGTGTAATCTGTTTTAACACTGTTACATTTGATAAACATATCAAGCTTGTGTA
>PVIY010045387.1:0-19111 GCA_004026745.1 Myrmecophaga tridactyla | reverse complement strand
AATCCCATTTCATAAAGGTAGAATAATCCCTATTCAATACTGTATATTTGAAACTGTAATGAGATCATCTCCCTGGTTGATGTGATTTAGTCAAGAGTGGTTGTTAAACTGGATTAGGTGACGACATGTCTCCACCCATTTGAGTGGGTCTTGATTAGTTTCTGAAGTCCTATAAAAGAGGAAACATTTTGGAGAGAGAGATTCAGAGAGAGCAGAGAATGCTGCAGCACTACGAAGCAGAGTCCACAAGCCAGCGACCTTTGGAGATGAAGAAGGAAAATGCCTCCTGGGGAGCTTCATGGAACCGGAAGCCAGGAGAAGACGCTAGCAGATGACGCCGTGTTCTCCATGTGCCCTTCCAGCTGAGAGAGAAGCCCTGACTGTATTCGCCATGTGCCTTCTCACTTGAGAGAGAAACCCTGAACTTCATCAGCCTTCTTGAACCAAGGTATCTTTCCCCTGGATACCTTTGATTGGACATTTCTTTAGACTTGTTTTAATCGGGACATTTTCTTGGCCTTAGAACTGTAAACCAGCAACTCATTAAATTCCCCATTTTAAAAGTCATTCTGTTTCTGGTATATTGCATTCTAGCAGCTAGCAAACTAGAACATAACCCATGTTAAATTCTGAAATATGTTCTACAACTAATTGTGGTGCTGTGATTTGAAATGTATTGCTTTTTTGTATGTATGTTATTTTTCATAAAAAAAAGAAGGGAAAAAATTGATTGTGATGATAAAAAAATATTTAAGCCCTCTAGCCTCCTATATTCTGGAGCAACTAGAAGGAAAAATCTGAGAGGATTGTATGGTAGCCCATGACAAACTCTGGGATCTGTCTTGTAACTACTTGTTGAAGAGTGTTTTGAAAACTATTGCTTTTTTATTTCTTTGCTTCATATATATGCTATACTATACAGTAAAAAAGTTAAAAAAAAAATAAAAGGCAACACAGCTTCCATTGTTTTCACTCGATACTCATTTTAGATTCCGAGCTGCCATGTAAGAAGACCTTCATGCAGTAAGGAAACCCAAGCAACGTGGAGAAGCCAAATGTGCTATTGCAGTGTGACAGGCATTACTAACCCCCAGTCATGTGAGTGACACATGTCTAGATGGCTCCTGCCCCCAACCATGAAGGCCCAAATCTTTAAGTCTTCCCAGCTGAGGGGCCAGACACGGAGCAGGGAGAACCCATTCCTACTGGGTGTTCTCTGAAATCCTGATCTATGAGCATAATAAAATAGCTATTTTTAAGTTGCTAGAGGTTTTGGAATCTAGCTGGTACTCTTCATCACCCAACTTAAATACTACCTCCTCTGTGAAATCTTTTCTAATCCCACAAGCAAACTGATTTATAACATTTTCGCTACCCTTATAGCATTTTCTTGATATCCTTAGTATAATATTCTGATATTATCACAGTTAATTGAGAGGTTGTCTGTCAAAGTAAAAGAGAAATTCCTTGAGAACAAAGATTGTCTTATTCACCTTTGTACCCATAAACTATAAGCACAAGTCCTGGTACCTAGTAAGTATTTGATAAATGCTCATAAAACTGATGCCTAAAAGGAGGGAATGATTGGAGGATTAGGATTTCGAACTAAATGAATTTCTTCAGTACACATCAATAAATAGATACAAAATCCAAAGGGCTAGCTAGAGCCAATTCTTGGTTCTAGCATACATTAGCACCTAATGAATGTTTATTTATTAAATAAAATGAGTTAACTATCTAAGCTGGGACAAAATCAGCTCCTAACATCTTTGGATCAGAACAGGTGTCTTGTGTCCATCCCAAATCACATCCTGGCGTGTTTCAAGAAACTTAGCAAACCCAACTCATCCTGCTCTTTGCTCAAGACAGTGTCAGTATCCACCCTTGGCAATCTAGGAAGTGAAACACAGTTATTCTTCACATAGCGGGAGCTAGGGGCACAGTGCCCCCCACTATCTGAAAAATATGTGCACAGCTTTTTTGGCCCTCTCTTTGTACCAAAGAAGAAGTCTGAATTTTGTCTTTTTCTTTTATGAGGTGTTTACAGTAACATTATAAAATTTGGGTTAAGTATTTGGTTATAGGCTATACGTAGGTCAATGTTAAGTAAAAATACTGTCATCTGTTAGTCTGTGCGTGCTGTCTGTGGCTTCCATAAAACTTCCCCCCCAACATCTGATTTAATTTCTTATGCTGGCCCACGAGAATTCCAAAGCAGGATGGAAAAGTAGCAATGTGGAGGGGTTAACTGTACAGTGCAATTTCATTTTGTAATACATAA
Organism: Myrmecophaga tridactyla; assembly: GCA_004026745.1. Classification (NCBI taxonomy): domain Eukaryota; kingdom Metazoa; phylum Chordata; class Mammalia; order Pilosa; family Myrmecophagidae; genus Myrmecophaga; species Myrmecophaga tridactyla. Next base: position 16,830 of record PVIY010045387.1, on the reverse strand, counting down.
TCAAATAACTCTTACAGCTTGTGGATGTCTGAGAAAGTCTGTAATTCACTTACATTTTTGAAAGGTATCTTCACTGGGTCAGTATTTCAGGTTGCTGGGTTTTCATTTCTCTTAGTAATTTGAAGATGTAATTTCACTGTCTTCTCATTTATATTGTTTCTGAGAAAAATCTTCTGTAACTGTTATCTCTGTTCCTCAGATGTATCTTTTGTCCTCTGACTGCTCACATGATTTTCTCTTTATCACTGGTTTTAAGCTAACTAATTATGATGTGCTTTGGTGTGCCTCATTTTCATTGAGCTTGAGATTTGTTAAGATTCTTGAATGCATGGCTTTATAAGTTTTCATGAAGTTTGGAAAATTCTGGATATTATTTCTTAAAATGTAATTCCATTTCTTATCCTTCAATTATGCATATATTTAGCTGCTGGAAGGCTTCCCACAGCTCACTGATGTTCTGCTCATATTTTATCTCTCTGTGTTTCATTTTGGAAAGTTTTTTAATGCTGTACCTTCAAGTTCACTATTCTTTTTTCTCCTGAAGTGCCTAATTGGCTTTTAATCCCATACAATCTATATCTCTTCTCAGATGGTGTAATTTTCATCTTTAGATACTAGATTTCATTCATTTAAAAATATCTCCCATGTCACTATTTAACATGCTCAATTTTTCCTTTACCTTCTTGAATTTATGGAATATAGTTGCAATTACTGTTTTAATGTTCGTGTCTACAATTTTTTTTTCATTTATGTCATTTCTGGGTCTGTTTTGATTGATGGATATTTCTCCCATTTCTTTGGAATTTTCCTATTGCTTTGCCTGCCTTGTATTTTTTTGATTGGATAGCAGACATGGTGAATTTTACCACATAAATACAAATGTGTTTTCTTGTGATGTTCCATAGCTTTCTCTGGATGCAATTAAGTTCTTAGAAACAGTTTGATTCTTTTGAGGCTTGATTTTAAGCTTTGATTTGTCCAGTTTGTCTATTGGGAGCACAAATTCTTCCCAGCCTTTCATAAGCTCTAGGGATTGTTGCTTCTATCTTTTCATGTAGTTCTTTCCCAGCCTCATGTGCATGCACTGACCAGTATTCAGGAGGCTTCTGGGGATTTCTAGAGCTCTCTTTGTGACCCTGTCCTCTCTGGTACTCTTCCCTGTGAACGCTAGCTTCTTTGGCTTCCCCAGATTCCCAAACACTGTCTCCTTAACACAAGGAGACTGCTGGATTCCCTTGACTCTCCCTTCCCTGTGTGGAAGCCTGAAAACTCTCCAGGCTCATCTTGTTTGCTTCCCATTTTTCAAAGATCATGGTCCTGGAGTTCTCAGTGCCTAATGTCGGAAACCATGTTTCATATATTTTGTCATTGTTTAACTGTTTCAAGGAAAAGGGTAAATTCATTCCCTTTTACTCCGTGTCGGTCAAAAGCAGAGCGTGCCAACTTTTCTTTAGATATTTAAACACTTTCTAAATAATCTCTTGCTGGGTATATAGAATTGGAATTGTCCTCAGTGCTTGACACCACTTAAATTTAGTTCAGGCTACTGGTGTTTCAGTAAATGCAGTTACATGTGCTAAGGAAAGACAGAATGATAACCGGAGAAACCCTGTGCTTCAATATTCATCAAAAACCCATTCCTAGTTTAATATTGATCAATATTTCTACTGCATTCATCCATAAATTGTCCAATAGCAAAGGGAAAAAAATGACTTCAGCTTGCTCCTTGGTTAGAACTTCTTTCTTTCTTGTGGATTCATGGGCAGGGTGTGGTCGAAAACAGTGCCAGATGTGAAATAGATCCAAAGTTGCAGAGACATAAGGCATAAAAATTGTATTAAGTTATAGAGAGGAAATAACACTTGACTTGGAGATAATCTACTTGGCAATTTTTAATCTATAAAGCAGTTGAATCAATACTTTAAGAAATAGTATAGGCAACATTTTCTTCCAAATAAAGACAAACTACCAACTTACTGTATTCTACTATTTATATATTTAGGTAATTTGTACAAAAAATCTTTTCATTTTTATTGAGGCAAAATGAACACATCAAAGTAAAAAACATTCTATATAGTTGAAAGGTACAATTATTATAAGAATTTATCACAAAGCCTCCTGCTTTAAGAATTGATATGAGAACCATCTTGAAGGTCACTATTTTTCAGAATCTAACAAAGATACCAGTAGCTCATTTAGTAATTAAAATACTTCATAGCAATGCTTCAGAAATTATAAAAGAAGTTAAGTGCTGCTTGTATGGATTGGTAGCATGGAGATTCTCTAAACTCTATAACAGTCATAAAGTCTCTTGCTCCCTTCAGAGAAAAGTGATCAAATAATTTATTATATTCTGTGATACTTCCTTGAAAGAAGATAGAATGTGGTTTTATTAAAACTCTGAAGGCTTAAATATGTTAAATTTGAAGCTACTTCAAAGTCTTAAGAGGTATCAGCTCATATACAGTTAAAAATAATATCAAGTACCTATATTGATTGGAGTGTTAATTACTATTAAAGAAGATTTTAGATTATAATAATTCTAGACAAAGTTCTTTACAGGCAGGAACTATTTTAAGTCCTCTTTGAATGAGAAACTTAGGAATCCTAGAACCAGTTCAGACCTTAAGAGATTATTTAGAGAAGGAATCTCCATCTTAAATACCTCTATTTGGTAATTTGTAAATAGTACTTACTATGTGGCAGACACTTTACTAGGTGCTTCACCAAATACATTAATCATCATAATTCTATTATCGCTATTTTACATATAAAGAACAGCTGAGTTAAACAGCATGCTTGAGGCCAAACAGCTAGTAGCAACAGAGCTGGGATTTGAATCTGCAGGTCTGGCCTGGAATCCATGCTCTTAATCATTATACTGGTAAGATCTGCAATAAATGGAGAGAGCCCATCTCACCCCCAAAGCTTTTCACCATATTTGAGCAAACCTACGTAGGCTATAAATCCACAGAACTGCACAGCACAAACCATGAACCCTAAGCTAAACCTTAGATTATAGCTAATACTACAATTACAAAAATGTGCTTTCATCACTTGTAACAAATGTACAGCACCAATGCAAGGCGTTAATAATAGAGTGGTATGCGGGATATATACCCATTTTTATGCATTCTATGCATGATTGTTCTGTAAACGTCTCTAATAAAAATGAAACAGAAAAACCTACATAGGCTTTCTCCTTAGTGATTTAGCAATTTACTTTCAAGGATTTGATGTTACGAGTGGCAGAAAATTCCTGTAATCAGGCCAAAAAGATTTCTGTAACTTCAGAGTAACAAGCTTTTTCCCATATGGGAGAAAAACAGATATTGGAAATGACTCTTTGGTAAGGAAGGAAAAAATAAGGTTAGAGGAAGCACGAGAGAGATTTTGGCAGTCACTCACTAATTCTGCTTCTACCCCCATTAAAAGAAAAGCACAGATTTTGCCCAATTCTCTCAGGGCTACTGGAACCCTGTTTTTTGGGATGCAGTAAGAATAGCTCTGCCTGACTATAGCTCATTTAAAAGATTTGTGGTTCCTATAATTTTCACCACCCAAGAACCCGTTTATTAGTCCCCACTCCATCGATTCCATATTGAGTGTCTTCAGCACAACTCTTAGTAAGTAATAATTAACCACTGTATCTCTTTTCTTTGTTAAACAGCAACATAAAGCTCAGTACCCAATGGAGTGTCTAAGCTCTCCCTGGCTGCCAGCCAGAACACACCAGGAATACCATCCTAAAATGACAACAGTGAGCCAGATCAAAAAGGATTGGAGTTTTTGTTGACTGGTGCAACATCCTTAAGGCATGTGTATAATTTCCATAAAACTTAATGAAGTACTGAAAATTGCATTGTAGCTCTTTTGAGTGCCCTCCTATGTTCCTAAGATTAGAGAATGCCAAACTGGACACTGTAGGGTGGATATCTGGAAAATTAGACAGCTTCACTTTGTCCTGTGTATCAACAGCTGGTTATCAAATATGGTGAATCTTTACACTCTTACTTGGGTGAAATAATATAAAATTATTTCACAGTGAAATGTTTGGATAATGTGAAGGATGACTATATTGTTTTTGCCCATCTGTGAAATATACTTTCTCAAACTTGGGTATACAAACATTCATTTTAATACACCAGCTTGCCTTATGAATATTCATGCAATAAAACTTTTTACTTTCATTTGGCCACAAACATCACACAGTATTTTGTTATTAATATTGCTTATAGGAGATCTGACTCTATCATTTTCAATACTGCATATACCAATAGATAAATAATAAATAAAACAGAAAAGGGAAAAGTTAGACAAAACTTTAAAGGAAAAGTGGAGTATTTTAACAAAATTTTGTTATGGATTTTCAAGTACTTCATACATGAATACAAAGATGTTTTAATGATTCAGGGATTAAAAATACAAAAAGCTCTATCATTACACAAAACTTTACATTAGTCTTTAAATTTTCTGGTATTGCCAATTGAGGTTAAATGGCATTGTAAATAAAAATCTGCTCTTTTAGAATTCATATGAGGAAGTTCAGTGTTAAGACTCCTGAGGGGATATTAGGATTGAAATGTAATATAAAACCAAATTTAATGCTTTTCTGTACATTGCCCATCCCACGAAAGTCTCATGTGAATATAAATGTGTTTTGTGGTGCTTATGGGGAACAATATTTTAATCAGATCCCATGCTAGTAAGTTATTTAATATACTCTGCGATATCAAAAGTTTTATATTTATAATATATTGTTTATACTTGTCATAACAAACATGCTAATAATCCCTTATAAAATAAAATCAACGTATTTTTCTCAGCATTCCTGATACTTAAAAAGAAGTTGAAAGGATGAATGAAGACAAAGGAAGTCCAGAATTCTTCCAAGTTGTGCTCTTTTCTTCTACCTGCTGCTAGACTTAATTCGGAGGTAAAACAATGCCTCTGTTTTACAAGGTTCAGGAGGAGCATAAGGGCCCGCATTTTGAAAGCCAGGGAGCTGCTCTGTTGGAAAGTTACCTTGTCAGCCAGGTGTGCAGTGAGACAACCTGAATAATCAGTCCAAAATAAGGGCTGCATCTTAAGGGCAACAACTTAAAAGGAAATACAATAATGGAATGGAGTCGCAACTTGACTTGGAACAATTTAATAAGTCTACCCAATGTTTTACTTTTGATTCACATTTAGTGACATTCAACTTTGGATGCTTCCATCGGTCTAGGTACTCACAAAGTTACAGAGCCAAGCACACCTGGGAGAATTACTCCTGTGGCAATATCATTATTTCTTCCTACTCTTGCTCTAAACAGAATGAAATGTGCATTTGTGCATATTCTCTATTTATTTGTGACAGATTTGATTTAATTACAGCATGTAAAGTGGTACTCTCATTATGTCAAATAACAAACCGAATACAAGAGTGAAAAAGCAGAGGAAAACATAAACAGGCTCATCCTCCTGTAATGCACTGGTGACTTTCAAACACCTGTGACTTTTAAAATGGATGTATCCCACATGTCTTGTTTCAGTCTTAGTTCCTGCCATACTCATGCCTCTGTAAGCTCATCTGTGTCTCTGGGTTTTGGCCCAATATTGTGTGTAGCAGTGTATGTGGTGGAGGCAGACAGTGGAGATATTAACAGCATAAACTGGACTTGCCTATTACTTTGGGTTTTATTCCTGTGCCATGAACCGCTGTGTGATCTTGGGAAAGTTACCCTCTCTGAGTCTCAGTTTCCATATACATGAAATAGACATAAGACTCAGGCTTTATATGGGCGATGATTAAGGATAAAGAGGTACCGAAAGCTTTTAGCTGAAGCTTGATCTGCAGCAGGTGCTTAATAACTCACGATAGCAAAGGCCGATATTATCTTTATTGAGATTGCTATGGTTCAGTCTTGGTCACATGCAAACTTCAATTATATATTCCTCCCCAGGAGTCTATCTTCTTTAGTTTTCTAGTAGAACAGACATTTAGCTCCTGCTTAGCCAATATGCAGAAGAATCAAATGTTGTAAATCAGTGTATAACAAGCCTCTTCTTCAGCCATATTCATTTACAATAAGATGGCATTTCTGGACTTCTGCATGGCCCAGAGCCATTAATCTTTGCGTGTGGCTAAGGTCCTGTAAAAGCAATTTCATGGGCTACATTTAGGAAAATAATTTAAAAACTAGATACTTTGGTTCTGGATAGCTTCCAATATTCAAGGGGACGTTTCAAATGATAAATCACACAGAAGGTCAACCTCTATGGCACATTTAACATTATTCATAGAAATGCAAATGTTTCAAGGTTAAACTCTAAGAAGTAAAAATCAAGACTAGAATAGGAAGTGTATTTATGAGAGATAATGTTTCTCAAGGTGGATTTTTCCCTGCACCTACCAATGTATCAAGTTCTATGAAATTAGGTATCTTTTCCAAAATATAGGGAAATGTGCCAAGTTCACTTACTTAAATTTTAAAAGCCACTGTATTCTACCCAAAACGCTCTTCTGCAGAGTTGGATTAGTTTTATCATTTTTTTATTAGAGCAGTTGTAAATTTACAGGAAAATCATGCATATAGATAGAGTCCTCATATACCCCAATTTCATACACGGTTTTCCCAATTATTAACATTTTGCATTAATGTGATAACTTTGTTACAAATGATGAAACAATATTGTTTTATTTATAGTATTAACTATAGTCCACATTACATTAGGGTTCACTCTTTGCGTTGCATAGTTCTCTAGTCTTTGAAAATTTTTTCTAGTTTAGTAACATATATAAAACCTAAATATTCCCATTTTATCTACTTTCAATTATACAATTCAGTATTGTTAATTACACTCTCAGTATTTTGCTGTCACCACCACCATCCATTACCAAACATTTTCATGCTCAATTGATACAAAGTTTATAGGGGGTGATGGAAAACATCATTTTTGAAAATAATATGATTTAACAGTTTCTTGAATTATTAAAATTATTTTGAAGTCCTGCTGACTTGTAGAAATTATGGATTTAAGACTTGTTCTAAAATCTTCTCAGCAATCAAAATGTTGAGATCCTAAACAAGTTTTTCATAAATAACTGGATTCGAGTCAAAGAATATATACTGTGTCTGCTACATGCTATGAATAGAAATAGGTGTATGGTGTGTGTCCTGGGAAGGATGGCAGAGGAAAGCAGTGATAGATACAGATATAATATGCCATTATCTCTAATCTGGAGATAACCTTTCACAGGAGACAGGTCCATGACCACTAACCATAACTTTTAGTTTGCAAGCTGCCAGAATGGGATATACCAGAAATGGAATGGCTTTTTTTTTTTTAAATAAACTTCTATTTTTAGTTTTTATATTTTGCCTAGAAAGTGACAAAATGGATATAGGTCAGACTCCAATGCCTCTTCTCTTTGTGCTGCTAATTTTGGTTGAAATCATTATCCCTTCCATAGGTCATTCTCTTATCATTCCTTTGGGTTTGTCCTTTAAGTGTCCATTTAGAAAGGGTTGGCATGGCCCAAAGTCCCAGGACTCCACATGATGTCAATGGGCTTTCCAGGAGCAAAAGTGGCAAGAACATACATCTATGCATAGGGGACACGTAAATAGGGGAAATCAGATGGGAAGGCAGGAAGAGAATCAGGATGCTAAAAAAATGGTGTCTTGGTGTTCAACAGCATGCTGTCCATGGCTGGACTGCGTCCCCAGCCTCCCTTGGAGTTTTGTGTAGCCATGCACCAAAGATCTATTCAATTGAGTATAAGCAGAATTGGGATGCATTGTTTTAGTGTAGAAACTTTTCAGAGAGTCTGGTGCCTCTTCTAAGGTCTCTTTTCTCTTCCAATGGCTGGATGCAGTCAAATCTCTTGGTTTAAGAAGGCTGATGATAGTCTGGGTTTCTCTCTCAACTGGAAAGGCACATGGCAAACATGGTGACATCTGCTAGCTTTCTCTCCAGGCTTCTTGTTTCATGAGCTCCCCCGGGGGGCATTTTCCTTCTTCATCTCTAAAGGTGTCTGGCTATGTGGGCTTTGTCAAAACCTTTTATATGCAATTTTCCCATTTAAAATATTATTTTATTTATCTGCTAGTCAGCAGAAATAGATCATTAAAATACTTCCCCCAGGAAAAGTTAATGGTAGGTAAATTTTCTTAATACTTGCATATTACAGAAATCTTAGCATGATTTCTGCCTTTATATATGAATGGCTAGTGGATTACAGAATTCATAAATTAAAACAACTTCTCCTCTATAGATGCAACTTGTCTTATAATAAAAATATTGAATCAGATAGGTCTGAGGTTGGTTTGGCTTTATTTCTTTTAGTATACTCTATTTATCTCTTCCTGACATTGTTTTATAAATGCTGTCTTAATTTTTTGAAATATTAAAAAGATACAGGATCTAACTGGGTATTTATCTCCTTTATTCAGTTTTGACTAAAGTTGAATGAGCCATGGACTTTTTTAGTATAAGAAAATTTTCTTTTATTATAACCTGACTATTATCTGTTTTATAAAGAATTCATTTACTCTTCAAGAAAATCAGTTTCCTTAGACTAAATATCTCTGTCTCTTACATCTATTATTAATTTTCATATCACTTGTACTTTTTTTTTTACTTTTGCTTCTGAATTCTGGAAAAGCTTATTAAATTTGGCATCAGTTTTAGTTTTCTAGCTTCTAAAATAAATACTACACAATGCGTTGGTTTAACAACAGGAATTTATTGGCTCAAGGTTAAAGAGGCTAGAAAGCTTGCTTCCTCATGGAGTCAGTGTCTTCTGCTGGCTGGCAATCTTTGGGGTTCCTTGGCTTTTCTGACAAATGGCAATGTACAAGGGGGTATCTTCTCCTTTCTCGTTGGTTTCCATTGACTTCCAGCTTCTTGCTTCTCCCATAGTTTCTCCTTCTGTGTCCAATCTCTTTGCTTATAAAACTTCAACCAAATTGGATTAAGGCACTCTTTAATTCAGTATGCAGACACCTTAACTCACATCTTCAAAGGCCCTATTTATAAAAGTGTTTACAACCATAGGACCAAGGGTTGGGACTGAGAATGCCTTTTGTGGGGACATGATTCAATCCCCAAAAGTGTCCAAATAAATTACTTAATTATCTACAACTTCAGTTGTACATGTTCCTGTTTCTAATTCAGATTTTAATTTTTCTATTTTTTTTCCTGCAACCTTTTGTTATTGCGTCAAGCTTCCTTAACATCTGTGCCAATACCTAAGCAGAGCTTTATTTTTATTTCAAGCTGGTGACTCCTTAACAACTTGTTCTATGTTCAACTTGATTTAATGTCAAAATAAATTGGATTGTTTTTAAAAAAGGAGATGCATTCAAAAGACTTCTTCCATTTCTTTCTTACATGTTTTTCTAAAAGTATGTTTTTTTCTCTGTATCTTGAAGACACTTGCTCCCTGCTATTTTATTTTAGAATCTTCTAATGTGTCCCTTCAAAAAAAATCTTCTTTACCCAAACTTAATTAAAAAGGGGTTGCTCCAAGTCTGATTTTGCCAATGAATAAGAAAAGTAGATTCACCTTTGTGATCATTCCATCTACCTCTCAATTCTATGCTGAAGACTTATGAAGCCATTCTGTTCTGTTTCCAGTATGTAGCAGTTTTCTATCAATCGTGGTTTTGTTGTAGAGTATAGGTTTCACCTATTCTGTCTATCTGAGCATCTGACTGTGAGGAATTTATTCCTGAATAATTTAAAGTGATCTTTTGTCTTGTCTAGAACATTACATAAGAGTCAACAGCTCAGAGCTAGTACTTCCATTGATCCTGCTGCCTTCAGCCAGTCCTACAACTGCTATCTTTTTTCCAGGGGCCCCTATCTACTCTTTTGCAATTAAGGGACGTGGAGACCAAGCTGAGCTATGGTTAGGAAGGTAGGAGTTGAAAAACACTTGCTCTCAGGAAAAGCAGCTCACGTGAAATAAGAAGGTGGCTGCTAGCTCTCTGGCTGGCTGTGGTCTTGTGTCTCTATCGTAAAGGTTCTCAGTAGGTATGAGTGGGAAAGCCCTGGCCTTCTTTTGCTTGGTTTCTCTGTCTTGCCTTAGGGCCTATCTACATTTTGTTTAATGATGTTTCCTTCTAGGTCTTGGAAGCTTCTTGACAAATAATTTGTATTCCAATAAATACTGAAACTCTGATATATGCTTTTGTGTTTTCATTGAACATATAATAAAATCTGAAAAAAGCAAATTAAACACCATTTGGTAGCTGCTTTCTTAACTTGGGAATATCAACACCTCTGTTTTACATGATTAATACTGATTTCTAGGAGGTATTTGGGGACAAATGTGGGATTATTCTTGGTTCTTTTGTCTACTAGAGAGGTGTTTATAGGTTTCAGATTCTATAGGATCATATTCTAACTCTAAATTCTGTATGAAATAATAAACAGATATTTTAGCAAAATAAGAAGTAAATGGAATATAATTCAACTTGATTATTTCCATCAAATCACACATTTCTCATTCATTAGGTAGGCAAAATAAATTGTAAAATTGTTGCTAAATTTGTACCTAAATTATTAAACAATAATAAAATAAAAATTCCAGGGTCAGGAAGGGAAGATAACAAAGTACTATTACAATGTTGCCTAAAAGCTATACTTCTGACCCTGAAATACAAAATATTCTCTACTATTGAAGAGAACTGTTTCTCTCTTCAACACTACACCTGAATTAGGCATTCCTAAACCAAAACTTCATTTTCTATGGGCCAAAGACATCATAAATAGTAGATATGCATTGCTTCTATAATACAAATTGAACTTGATTCCCTAGAGACAGGGAATGTTTCGAGCTTTTTAGAAGACAACTATTACTACAGAGCAAGGAAATAAAGTTCAACGTCTGTTTGATTGCCCATTGTCCAAAAAAACAATCAACAAAAGAACAACATAGAAGTAGTTGACTAGAGCCTGACCTTTCTTTCTTTCTTTAAAGGTGGTCATTGTCAAAGAAACCTTTCCAGCTGAGAGTCCTTGCCAAGTGGCCCACAGCAGGTAAAGTCTGTTTCACACAAACTATGTCTACATAGAGACTGCCCTCGTAGACAGCTCATTGTGGATGGCAGATTTCTTTGCTCAGCATTTCAACTTCTCAGTATCGGAGAAACCGAATATATATGTATACATAATATGGTAGCAGAGCAACAGAAAAAATTAGACAGAGTATTTTTTTTTTTAAAGGTACTGTGATACTATCTTTCCCTTTATGGGCTATACAGACACACCTGCCTGAAATAAGCATGTTTCAAAATGGATTCAAACTTGTTACCTTATTTAGAACCTCATAGTCTGAATCTGTACCATTTCCTTTCTCTTTGGTCACATTAAACTTTGTAGACCATCTATAGAAATAGAAACAATGCCTGTCCCTCCTGACCTTAAAAGGACACTGTGAATCCTACTCTATTTTTACATTTTGTTTCTTTTCTTTGTGCTTTTCTTTCATGTTGCCACCAGTATTCAGTATTTAGGCAAGAGATCCTACCCTTGCTTGAAGCGATCCAATTCTCCAGCCCCCACACTCCATGATTCTGTGAATCTCCTTTCTTAGTTAACTAAAACCTGACAGAATATCTGTGAATGAATTTCTAAAGACCTTAATCCAAAGATTCAAACAAGAATCAAGTTCCATCTACTCAGTAACCTCATGTCCATGACACTTCAATGGGTTTTTGCCCAACTGACAACAGTCATCTCAATCTTGGGACATTACATTCCAAGAAAGATAACTTAGATATTATTTTATCTTCTTATTGTTAATGTCTTCCAGGCAGGGACTGTGCCCTGTGTTTGCTTTCACTAACTCTCCTCAGGCCTACAGAGCACGTGCTGTGGAGTGAACACATTGTCATCTTGGGCCTTTGGTTGGTCTTTTAAAATGTTTGCTATTTTTGTTGTTCTTGTTCTTTTTATCATTAAAGAAATGAGGGAAAGAAAAAGATGAGCACAAAAGGAAAATAACTAACATGTATGTGAAGTAAACAGGAATGGAAGAGAAAAGGGTTATCAGAGGAACTGTGAGGACAGGCAGAAGAGAATGGACTTAAATCTCAGAGAATTGGGCACAGAGGTGAGAAGAGGAAAAGAATGTAAAGCGTTGTGTTAATAAGGGTGAGAAAATTTGATGAGAAGTTCTTATATATCCTCTAAGTCATGTTACCTGTGTATTTCCTGCTCTAGTTTTTCATAATCTCTAAGTCTTTACATATTTAGTAATGTCGGCAGTGAAGATCGAAAGGAATGCTGGGCTTTGTTAGTTCATGCATTCTACTCATAGAATCACAAACCACATCTCTTTGGATGTTTTCATCTCTTGCCTGGACATTTTGGTATCCTTTTAACTGGTCTCATTGTTTTTGGACTTCATCTGCCCTGTAGGGTGAAAACCCCTACAGAAGCACTTGTGAGCCCTTCAGATCAGACTTCCTGGCTCTCTCTCAATCTCTAGTTCTTACTACATGTACTTTTCTTCCAGGCAATATCCAAGGACCCTCAGTTCTCCAAACACAATATGCTATTTCATTTCTCTGCACATTTACTATAGTGTTCCCTAAAATTTGGGGGAAGGAAGGAATATTCTTGGAATTCTTTCTCTCCCATACTGACTGCCTATTTTTTTTTTTTTTTTTTACTTAAACACCATGAATTTATTGGCTCAGGGTTTTGAGTCTAGGACGAACCCCAAATCAAGGTATCAGCTAGGTAATATTTTCTCCCCAAACACTGCGGTATTCTGGGGCTGACTGCTGGTGATCCTTGGTCCTTGGCTTTTCTGACTGACTGCCTATTAACAACAATTTTCTTTTGAAACCCAATTCAAATATAACTTCTGCCAGCAAGATTTTTCTGACTCACTCTCTCCCTGGAAACATTTAACAGCTTTTTCCCTCTCTGATTACAGTTGAAGCTGTACACTTCTGCCATCTTGTAGTCATGTGTTTATGTATCTATCTGCCCCATAAACTGATGAGTTTCTTGATCGCTATATTCAGAGGCTGACACATGCCAGGAAGTCTGTAATGTTGGACTGAATTGGTGCCATAGTCCAACATTTACAAAACTCTGAAATAACAAAAGTCTTTTAGAATATCCTCATGAACATAATATTTTGCAGGTGATAATCTGACATTTCCTAGACATATGCTCCAGAATTCATTGTGATTCTCTTGGGAATCAAAGGAGAAAAGGCCACTTAGGCAGAATTTGATAAACTTTTGACATTATTATTATCATTGCTGATTATGATGTATAAATGCATGTAATGAGAAAGGTATTTTTTTAGGAATTCTCTTCCGATCACCAGTTTCCCACTGTTGCACTACAATTTTCAGAATACAGATATATATTTTTTGCTCCAAAATTTTTTTCAGATAAAATATATATATACTCTGAAAGAGCCATTAGTCTACTTTATTCTAGGTTTATACATCAAATATTATAACTGTTATTTCTTCTCTGGTAACTGTGATCTCTCAATTTTTAGTTAAAATATACAACCACATTTGCTTTTACTGGTAAAATTATCATTATTATGTTTCAGGGCTTTGAGCTTTAAAAAATCCATCCTCAGGAGATGAATGTTCAAATTTGAATAAGAAGAGATGAAATCCTCCAAAAGAGAAATGCAAATACCATAAGAACTGACAGATTTAAAATAAAACAAAGTAAAAATCATTTTCTGTTATAGCCTCTCACTATTTAAATGAACTTCAGAACTTTTTCATTGACAGTAAGTGGCTCCAAGCAGGAATAATATTCTCAGAAACAAAGAACAAATGCATAAGCAAGCTTATTTTAAATAATTTTAAACCTCATTGTCCCTTCAGATGATACTTAATCCTGATTTAGCAGTGTGTGGGTGTGTGTTTGATATTCAGTGAAACTCAGTATTTAGAAATTTCTAGAACCAGGATCTTTTTCTCTAGGAGCATGCCCTTTGTGTTTTCTTTAGGCAGCTAGAAAATTACACAACTCCCTCTGACTGCAAAATCATTAGGATACACTCAAAACTTCATTCAAGAAGAGCAGCCACTTATTGCCTCAAGTAACAGGATTTACAACTTAAAGTGGCAGAAATAATGAAAAACTGTTATTATCCTACCTGAGCTGTCCAGCAGTCAGAGAATTCCAGTAGTGTAACATTACCTTTCTTTTCTGCCTTCCTCAACACGAGTTATGTTTCGCTTCATAATTATAGGGTGGCAAAGCAGTTTCTAGCGTCGTGCAGACCAGCTATGCCAGTGTAAAAGAGGAATGGTCTTTCCTCATTGGGTCTCCTTGATTAAGGGAAAAAGTTTCCCAGAAATTACAACCAGATTTCCCCTCAGAACCCATGGATCAGGTGCTATGCTCTTGACCTTGCCGCGAGAAAGGCTGAAAAAAAGAAGTTCAGGCATTTTCTATCTTTGTAATGGTATATTGGCTCTGCTGACCAGGCATAAGGGGCCAGGGTGAAAGATGACTTTAATATATTAAATAATTGTAGAGTTAGATAATGAATATATATATTTCCCATTAAAACTATAAATGTTACTAAGCGCAGGACCAGTTACTATGTACTGAAAGTAATTTATTTTAATAATGCCTCACCTGTTTTGATTTTGTTGCCCTCTAGAACCATTTTAAGCACTTTAGTACAGACAAAAAACATTTTAGGAGACTATGCACAGAAACAAAAACTTTTAATTTGTTTGTTTTGCTTTGTTTTCAAATAACTTTCTGTGCTAGTTATTTAACAATTGTCTCAATTTCAAACCCACCCTTCTATAGTCCACTTTGCGATGCTAGGATGTGAATAACAAGCTCCATTTTTACTTTGCGTGTTAGGCACTGCCATTCGAGGGCACTGGAGAGGACAAGCAGAAGGCTGGAGAAAGGTGAAGGGCTTTGTTCCTTCCTGTCTGCTTTCTGAACCCGTTTCTCTGCTTCTTATTCCTATGCCCCCCTAGAAATACTTTCCCACCTTGCTGTGGCAGGTCCAGCAGCAGGAGCTGACTTGAGTTTGCAGTTTTTCTAGTGCTCACAGATCAGCTTCACTATTCCTCAGCAACCTCAGGACCATCCTCCCAGCTCTGAATCTCTGCTCCATGGGCAGTTTCTCTAAGCTCAGAGACACCAGCCTCCAGCAAAGAGTCAGCCCGCATCAAAAGTTCTTCACACACCACCTTAAAGCTTCTAAGTTTAAATCATCTTACCTTCATTTTGTTTCCCCAGCACTAGAGGTGGAAGCTGCTTCTTACAATTGCTACCTCCAATATACCTTGGGTTAGTCTTCCCTTTTTAACTTTTAAGATGTTCAATATCCATTCATCAGTTCTTTTTTGAATCAATTCTTAATATTAAAGTTTTCTGGACTCTGATGAATGGGGATAGATTTTTTTAAGGAGGTAAAATCAACTGCTTTTCTAAATGAGAAGCCTGTTGCTTTTATAGGGGGTAGGTTAGAGGTTTAATTTTCTTCCCCCACAAGGAGCCTAAATCTTTGTTTCATCTTTTCCTGTGTCCTTATAATCATATCCGATTTCTGGTCTTCTTTGCTGCTCAGACACCAACTGGTTTTCATTTCTTTAAAGGGTTAGATGCTTCTGTTCGTAACTTTTTACCACCATATCACAATCTTTAACACAATTCTAACAACAACAACACCAAAAGCTATGTGCTAGGCTAGAAGACAGATTTAATGATTCTTCAACCATTTACTTGTATTTCATTAAATTCAGTACTATGTTCCGTATATACAGATTTCCCCAGGCTCACATGTCATGACTCTGAAATTAAAACAGACTCAAGAGAACAGTGGCTAGAAAAGAAGAAGGAAGGCTGCATTAGTGGTAACAAAAAAGAGAGGGAGGATAAATTTTAGAAAATAGAGGAATAGTAGGATATTAATGGTGACAAGGAAGGAACTGGAGGTGGGGGCAGCATCAGAGACATCAGAGGACATGTGACATACCTTATTTCTCTCTATAAATAAATGTAGAAGGAGGTATTTAAGGTTTGATGTGTTCTACGACAGATGGAGACAAGATAACCCTTCCAGAATGTTCAGATTAGACTGGACCAAGTAATGGGGGATTACCTGGAACTTATTTCAATATTCAATAAGACAAGCTACTCAAGAAGGCTTAGGGATTTTCTCTCAACGGCTAGCTGAATGAATTCAAATCCAAAGGGGGAAACATCTTCGGAATTCAATATAAAAAGCTGTCAAAGATGCTATTTAAAGCTAAAGAGCAAAACATGGTTACAGTCAGACAAATACTGCAAAATATTTTGGGCAGGAAATGGGATGGAGCTGTGAGGAAGGGAAGGGTTGCAATATGTTTCCTAAGAAGTATAATTATTCCTGTTGCATGTTTCCCAAGAACTTTTTAGTCTTTAAGTTTTCTGCTTCTGTGCTTTCAGAAACCAGCCTAGATATAGTCTTATAACAGTGTGATGCAGAGAAAATGTGAGCTGTATCACTGATTACTTTGAGTTCCCAACTGTCCTATTTTTTAAGCTATCTATAGCTATGTGGTTGACAATAAACTATTTCATAAATGGCAGCAATTTCTCACAAGTTTTAAAACGCTTTGCTTTCTACCTGTGAAACACTTAGGGAAATGAGTTTAATTTTTTTCTTTAAGTTAGTTCCTAGTTGCAGTAATTGGAGAAGAATTTCAATTTTAAAAAGCTTTCTTTAGAATATGCTTGCCCAGAATATGGCAGCCTGGTACTTAACTTGAGCTTTGTGAGCTGGTAAAACAGAATTTTTAAAAAATATAAAATAGGCAGATTAATCAATTCTTTTTG
>PVIY010045386.1:0-19105 GCA_004026745.1 Myrmecophaga tridactyla | reverse complement strand
GCGCGCTCGGTGCCTCGGTGCGCCGAGTAGCCGCCGGGCCCCGGTACCTGACGCAGAAGCCCCCGCGGGCGTGCGCGCCCTCTGCGTGCGGCGAGGGGAGAAGGCGCCCGCGGGGCTCGGGTGGGGCCTGGCCCGGGCACTCTCAGCACTGCGTCTCCTCCGGCGCCGTGGCAGACATTCACCAGAGACACAGTGGCTACTTGAGCACGGGCAGATGGGCCGAGGGGTCAGCCTTCTGGGCCGACGGTGGGCAGCGCGGTCCCGGACCCCCAGGTGCTGCCGCAGCAGTGGGTCAGGGATGCGGCTCTGTGAGCACAGGGGAGTCAGGCCTTGCCGTGCGTGGAGACCGCTGTAACTGGATGCTCAGAACAGCCCTCAGGGGGACACCAGTTAAGAGTTTCAGGGACCTGTCCCAGGCCCCTATGTGTTCTTACCCTGCTGCTATGGGCCGCCTCCAAAGTTTCATTTGTTTCCTTAATGGGAAAGACACCTTCACCTTTCCAGGGTCTACAACTCTGCTATTGGGATTTGGCCAAGTAATATTAATCCTTAGGTGTTTGTGACTTGCAGGATGCAGCATAGTAGTATTGTTTTCATCACAGATAGTTCAGAGGAAAACCTCCGCATTAGGGCTTTGTCACAGGGCCCAGTCTTCTCTTGCAGGCCACAGTCTTCATCTTGGGAAGGCCCCTGCCCATGACCTTCCATTGGCTGAGAAGTGTTTGAAATAGCTGCTCATGGAAAAAGAACTAGACCCTGGCTACCACATGGCACTTCTTCTCCAACGAGCCTTGACACAACCTGTGAATCCTCAACACTGCTCCAGGCAGCCACAAGCTTTTGAGCAAAATGGCAAGGAAGATGACACAT
This sequence comes from Myrmecophaga tridactyla, assembly GCA_004026745.1. Classification (NCBI taxonomy): domain Eukaryota; kingdom Metazoa; phylum Chordata; class Mammalia; order Pilosa; family Myrmecophagidae; genus Myrmecophaga; species Myrmecophaga tridactyla. The sequence goes on along the minus strand of PVIY010045386.1, from coordinate 18,235 downwards.
TGGCCTTTCGTTTTGGGCTTTGGTCCCTGGGATGTCTTAGGAAACTAATTGTCCTTCTCTAACCCTCAATTTCATCACCTATAAATGAATTTTAAACTCTACCCAGTGTACATTCAGATCATCCTTAAATGTGAGGGGGTGTGGGTAGTGGTAATAAAACAACAAACTAAGAAATAGCAATATACACCCGACCTCTGGTAGTCTGTGACTGCTGGGACCTAAATGGCTGGGAGGTAACAGAACTGAAAAAGGGAAATAATAGCAAAATTAAATCAGAGTATCTGCTGAATAGTATTTTAATATAAATTACCAAGCTCTTAAGAAAAAAAAAAGTCTAACTGATATTAGCACCTCTGTTTCCCCATCCCAGAAAAGAAAGGCCAACATGGTGATGGAAAGGCTCTTCAGGTGGATTGTCTAGAAATGGGGAGCCGGGGACAGAGAGAGGAAAGTGCCAGGGAGGCCTCTTCTGGGAGATGTGGGGACATGGACTCGGTTGGCTCAGTCGCCCTGGCTGGGAATGCCATGGAATGAGGTGTATGCTCCAGTGGGGAGGACCCTGCAAGGGGTTCTGTGTTGTCAGAGCCAAGGGAGGCCAGGAGGAGAAGGCCACTGTGCTTGACCAAGGGAACTTCCCTGCCTATTGGTTGGGAGCCACCTGCTCCAAGATTCTAGAATGTGGCATCCTGATCTCTCCCATGAGCAAAACTGCAATCTGCACTCCCAACACATGCCTTGCTGGTAAACTCTTCTCTTCCTCGAAATTGTAGTCACGAGCTCCCCTAGGCCCCTTCCCCTAGGCTCATCATACCCGTACACTGTTCCTATCGTGAAAGGATGGCAAGTAGGAAGATGGCCTGGTGCACTGAAGAGTCCAAAACGCAAGACCAATGACCCTGTCTGACTCTGTCTGTAGGACATCAGCCTTACACTCCTTGAGCAAGGCTACTTTGGGGTTTCCCACCTCCTTCCAATCCACTATTCCTCTCCTGTTTTCCTCCAGACAGGTTCCCGTCAACAGTATATTTTAACAAGAGGCTGGAAAGCTGCAGGAGCATATGCTGAACTGGAGCATAACTATTTTGAGAGACTCCCTGGATTTCCTTTCACATCCACCAGCTTTCTTGTTGGCACCAGGAACATGTTAATTTGCACAGTTTCTTTAAACATCCAAATGATACCTTTCAGGTTAAGCAAATGAACGCGACATGTGATTGCTTCCAATGATTTGCAACTAAAGAAATTTGTTTAATAAGCCTCTCTTTCCAAGCTACTTTTGTGACATTAGAGACCACTTACAACAAAGCTGTCTGCAGTAGTCAAACTTAATCCTTACTACCCTACCTTTGGGAAATGAAGGGATTTTATAACGATCACATAAAACCTTATGTGGTTTGAAAGCCCCAGACTCTGGACAAACACGCAGTGGTCTTGTAACAAAAGAAACCTATTCCACAGCTCCCCATTCTCAGTGTTTTACATGGAGTTTCCTTTTCAGAGAGCATCTCCAGCTGAAAGCTTCACCGATTAACACCATTGATTTTCTTCGCCCCAGGGTCCTCGTGGAGGTGGGAGCCAAGAGCTGGAGCCTGTGCCTTGGGCCTGGGTGTGTGGCCAGCAGTGAGGGAGGCAGGAGACAGTTTGGTGGGTTGTGGGGGGAGCAGACCGGCCCAGAATGGGGACTGATTGTCTCTGGATGACACTCCTGCCTCCACTGGCTCTCCCCATTGCTGAAGCCATCATGGTGGAATGACTGCAGGGAGCTGGAGGAAGGCAGGAAAGTGAGCTGGAGAGGGCTGGGGCTCTACCCTCATGCTGCCCGAGGGTGAGACCTGGTATGGGTGCAAGGTGGAGAAGGGGAGGGAGATGCAAAAATAACTTGGGCGGGGAAGGGGCTTCTTAGCTCTTGCATTCCTACCGAGAGGCAGGAAATCCTCCTGACTAGGAGCCCTGGGGGCTTCTGCTGAGGTCTGGAGCCCCTTTAGGCTCCTCTGGGCTGGGGCAGAGAGGGCAGGGAGGAGCCCTCTGCCTGAGGGAACAGGCCAGGGTCAGCAAAGACTCCCACTGCTCATGGCTTTCTGCAAAGGCTCTTCCTGAGACCTACTTCGGGATCCTAGGTGGTGGAAGTGCCAGAGATGCTGTGTTTCTCAGGGCTCGTTCCCAGACCGAGAGCTCAAGCCCAGCGGTGCGGGTGAGGAAATGTGGTCTGCAGTCGGCAGCCACTTGGGGTCCCCTGGACAGGGGCGCCTGGTGCCCTGGGATGCGAAGCAGGGGCCCCTTCTCTGCAGTGAGTCACAGCAAGCTCATCTGGGAGTCCCTGTATGCCCACATGCCCGAGACCTGATCTCTGTTGGGAGCACAGAGATGTCATAAGGCAAAACAACTGCCTTCTCTATCCCCACCGCCCGGAGATAAAGGGCCACATTCTTTGTGGGATTTAGGTAATAATTCTACTTCATAAAGCTCTTTCAAAATGTGGTAGCTTAAGGTAATTGAATAGCCAGGGAATTTACAATATATGTAAACCAGTCAATACAAGTCAGTTCTTTGCATGTGTATTTTTGGATATGTTGGCATAGAGAGCTCCTTCTGTAAATGTGACCTCTTTGTGTGAACTGAGGTTGGTCGCTCAGGTCTGGGGATTTTGTGAAATCTTGGCCCTTTTAAAACCAGCTCCTGCACTCATTAGAAAGTGTTTCTGATCCATTTTCGGGAAGGGCTTGGTTTGTAACACATTATCAGCAGTTGGGGCGGAATCTTTTAAGTGGTGTGAAAGGCTAGGGAGTGTGCACCTGGCGGCCGGGAGGAAGTGGGTCCCCCCCTACCCTGCCCTTCTGGGATGAGCCAGAGGTGCCTGCGTATTTTGTGACTTGGAAATTAAAGCAAGAGACATGGGGGTTTTGATGCTGAGATTGTGATTTCTTATTGTTCGCTTCTGACTGGGAAACTACAAATGAGAATTAAGAAAGGTAAAACACCCACCAAGGGTTCTGCCTCAGCCACCAAAATAATCATTTGAGAAAGGAAAAATGGTTGTGTCCCCTCTTCTGCAGGAACTTCTGCAGTCTGGCCCGACCTCATGAGCAAGAGGCTTCAAACCACGCAGCAGATACGGGGAGGACAACCACCAAATGCTGGCCGAACTGGGGGTTCACAGGAGGTCACCCTGTTCAATCTGGGCTGTCAGAAACGACAGCAGGTGAGGTCCTGAGAACGGTCTCACCAGCAGCCCCTGAAGATGGACCCCTTTTTGCTCCACAAGGCACCGGACTGGTGGAGGGCGGAAGGGGAGCTGTAATCATGGTTGTCCTCACTCCTAGTGGGACTGGGCCTTTGCTAAAGAGCCTTTGTCAGGGCTCTTTCTGCTGCAAATGGAGGAAGCCCAGCCCAAAGCGGCCAGGCCCAAAAGGCCTTTATTCAGAAATAAACTTTCAGAGCTCAGGAATGGGAGAAGGACGGCTCTGGGACATCAGAGTCTCAGGCCAACTCTCACTCTCTCTGAACCAGCTGCTAAGCTTTCTCCTCTCCTCTCCTCCAGCTCCATGAAGTCTTCTCCACCCGTTACCCTAGCTCTGTGTCATCAGGGCTGAAACAAATTCTCCCAGCTTCTGATTGAAAAAATCCCAGGGAAGGGTGCTGATTGGCCCAGCGTGAGTGACTCTGGCAAACTCAGGAGCAATCACAGTTCTGGGAATGAGCCAATGCCTCCCACAGGGACCCTGGCCAGGAGAACAGGCCTGAAAGGAGGGCAGGGACGAATGGTAAAGGCAGAGAAGCCACCAAGCTTGTAGCTAGGACTATCGTTCCTGCTAGCAATGGGGGCATCTCCTGTGTGTCGGTGCTTGGCTGCTCTCTGTAGGCCTACGTGTGAAATCCGTAATTCATCATCAGCTGGAGGCAAGGTGGATGCAGCCCCATCTCCCCCGAGGCTGTCGAGAAGGTCTAGATGGCTGTGACTCTGGGGAGGCACCTCCTGTAAAGCCTGGACTTCAAGTCCAAATCAATATCTCTGGGCCAAAGTCAAGGTGTCAGCAAGGTCAAGGCACCCAGTGGCTCCATAGAAGGTTCCATTCCTGGCCTCTTCAGTGTCTGATGGACCAAGACGTTCCCTATGACCGTGTCACTCCGAGCTCTGACTGGACTGTACCCCCTCCTCCGTGTCTGTCAGCCCCACCCTGCATGCCACTTCTAAGGGCAGGTCCTTGGAATTCGGGCCCACCCAGGTAACCTGGGGTGATCTCAGCATCTCAGAAGCCTTACACTAATAACCTCTCCAAAAACCCTTTTTCCAAATAAAGTGGCATTCCCCGGTTCCAGGAGATAGGATGTGGGCACATCCTTGGAGGGCCACCATTTAATCCCCCACAGAGTCTGTGGGTGCGGCTGGACAGTGATATGACTCAGTACCAGGCCAGGGCAGTCTTCTTTGGACACACCCCTCACCTCCACTGAAAAGCAAAAGGTTTGCCAAGTCTCCATTCTCTGTCTTTAAGGGATTACTCTTAATTAGCACATTTATTGGAGATTCATTGAGTTACTGGGGAACTAGAAAAATAGGACTTAGATAAATTAATAATAATAGCAGAAATTTATTGTTGACTTATTAGGCAGCAGACCTTGGGGCAAGTTCATTGTCTTTTTGAATCCTCATAACAACTATTTGGGCAGGTAATATCATTATCAACGTTTTTTATAAATCAGGAAACAGGGTGAGTTGCTTGCAAAGGTCACACAGTAGTATGTGTAAAAATCATCCACGCTCTGATCCACTGCCTCTGTGATATGTAGAAGCAGTAGGCCCATGAGCAGCAGCCTTTACTGTTCACTTCCTGAGGACGGTTGTGGCTCTTGCCTGCAAGCTCTGCTACCTCTTTCACTATGACAAATCTCTATCAGCCTTGGTGGTGGACGTGAGAACCAGGATGGACCAATCAGAATTCTTGCCTGGGGGGCATGTACGGTTATTGGGAGACAGAAGTGCCTTTTCCCGCTAGGATGAGAAGCACAGATGACGCAGCTCTGGGGCTGTTGATGGCCGTCCTTGGAGCGGTGTCATCCACTAGAGATAGAGGGAAACCACCCAGGCCTCATGGTGGAGTCCGGGCACAGCGGGCCTCCCCAGAACATCTCAATTCTGTGCATCAGTAAACGTGCTTGTTTAAGTATGCAAGTTTGTGTTGGTTTTTGTTATTTGTAGTCGAGAGCAGTACAAGTGGTCCCTGCGTGCCAGAGACTGTGTGTTTCTACGTGTGATGTCCTTTTAAGAGCTTAGAACTTGGAGAGATGACTAACATCTCACCTGCTTTACAGGTGAGAAAACAAGGATACTCGAAGAGGGCAAGCTACCTGTCCAGAGCTTCTCAGCTACGATCTGGCAGAGGTAGGACCCAGCCCCCTTCTCTTTTTCCCCAAGGACTCAATTCCTAAGACTACAGGATCTGGGAAGGGAACAGGAGGAGGAGATGAGGAAGGAAGGGAAGGAGGGAGGAAAAAAGAGACAGAGCAAAGGCTGTTAGCATTTTTGAATCTAGGAATTTAAAATCTTTTTGTGGCAAGTTATGATGGTGTATTTCTAGGGCTTAGGAATTTTATCCTGCTATTTGTTCTTCAAATAAAAGAATCAGAGTTGCTGACTTAGTTTAAACCAACTCCAAAGACTGCAGAGTTGACTTCTGATTAAAAACTTGTCTTTCTTGGTCTGAGAAAGAAATAACAGATATGACTTTCTGAATATGTTACATCTTGCAAATTTGATTTTTATTTGCTGCACTCGAGAATGCCAATGACTGGAAAAATATTACTTGTTTATTAAGAAGCTAGAAATAGTAACTGAGTATTCACTTTGGCATCTACCCATAATTGTGTGATAAAAATAAATTGAAAGAAGTCTAAATATGAATTGAAAGGTAATTTGGGCATCATAATTCTGGCAGCTTCTCTGGCCACCCCATACTGGTGAGTCCATGGCTAATTCTAAAGGTCAGTGAGTTCCTAGATTAATAGAATCTCTGGATTATACTAATTTAAAGCAATTTAAAAGTGATTTGAAAGAGCCAGTCACTTTTGATTCAACGTGCCTTGCCATTTGTGAATTGAACCTGAGTCTTTTTAGGAGGAAACAGATTCCAGCCATTTTGTTTCTCCTCTCTTTCAGAGACGTGCCACATTTTCAATGGTTAAACCCGTATTAAATTGCATTTTTCAAATCCTCATTGTTTCATTTCCTTTCGGTTCTGCTATCTAAAAATTCTCTCCAACTCATTTTTCCTGATTCCTTGTTTCTGCATACACATTCTATATAGCTAGAGCCCTCTGGCTGCTGAACACTGGGCAGCATCAATGACAGAAATGGAAGCGTCTGGGAAGGACAGAGTCTGTTTGTCCTAACCTGGCTAGCCACAGAAAAGATTTTCAGACTCACGTCGACTTAGAAATGAAGCTATTGGAATGTGGTCCAACCCTGCCTCTTGCAGCGGTGGAAATGGAGATTGTGATTGCTTTGCTGAAACGCATGTGCAAATACATTGGGAGTCGTGTGCTATTTTTCAAACTTTCAAATAGATAATGTCAGAGCATTTCTGCAATGGGGTACTAACATCAGATATACTGTACCAATCAAGCAGGCAGAGCAGAGTGTGGAGCTGGGAATGTGGAAGACTTTTCAGAGAATTTCCTTTTTCATTCATTCCCTGTGTCAACAGCTTTGCAACTTACCTCCCAGATTGTTTTGTGTTTTCAGTAGAAATTCTCAATAGGCTCCCTGTGCTACCCTCAGTGCAGTGTTCGAAAGCCAAGGAATTAGATAGGGTGTAGTTTATGGAACTGTTTATGAAAGTATCTTTTTTGAATTGTTCAAAAACTCAAATGGAGTCAAACTTTGACAGTTTAAGTCAACGGCAGGACAGTCACGCGATGTCCCCGGTGCAGCCTCAGCCATTGAGGCTCTCTTGTTGAAAATGCAATTTCTTTTCTGTGAATTTCTCCCAACCTATAATGCTCCATTTGAAACGTTTGCCTTTCTGAAAGAATTTCTTCAATATGAGGCATCTGACAAAGGTCATATTATGAATATGTTTCTGAGATGATAACATTTTGATTAGATATGCAAGGATCGTCTATACTTCCCCAGGATGTCATATTCTAACATTTTCCATTATTTTAAGAAAATGATGTAAGTTGATACTATTCCGCAATGAGCTTGAATTTTGTGGCTTATTTTCTTTGCTGTAATGTGCCAGCACCGTGGGCATTGTTGCAGGGAATAAATGACTCTTCCTCAATAAACCAAATGCCTAAAGAAGCCCCTGGAGGAGGCAGGGATGTCCATAAAAGTTGAAATGTATTTCATAATATGGTATTCAATTTAGTATAATAAGTAGAATTCAAAAATAATCTGAATTCCTCCAAATGAAAATACCTCTGCTACTATTCAAAGGGGAGTTTGACTTTGCACCAGGCCCAGATAGATACAGTTTAAAATATGCCAAAATGTGGTTCTTAAATTACTCATTTTCCTGCTTTTAAGCTATCAGTTACCTGGAAAATTAGAGCTTTTTCTCTGTTTTTCAAGCTTGAAAACTAGCCTCCTAAAGACAACTACCAGAAAGCATTTATCAAAGGCCAATTCTGGTTCTGTCGCTTCTGGAAAAAAGGTCTGCGTGTGCACGTTTGTGATTCTACCTCCGAGAGTCTCGGCAAAGGAAATAGTTCAAAAATGATAACAGTAAGCTGGCATCATTAATTGTTCTCTAATACTGGTATTGCTGTGAGAAATAAAGCACCCATGCTCAGTATCAGAAGGCAAAGTGAGAACTGTTTAGAACTTTGATAGATGACATGATGGCACACAGAAGAAAAAGTGGGTACTTAAAAGGAAATAGAAATACCCAGAGAATGATAGAAATGGGCTCAGGGTTTCTGTCCTACTGAGTTTGATGAAAAATCTGTGCAAAGACAAGAGAGCAGGAAAAATGAAGAAAGATGAAGGGATCCTCAATCCACAAAGGCATTAAAACTCATAGTTTCAACTAATGCAATGTTTCTAAATGATGTCCCCAGAAAACGAGATGATCTAATAAAGCTGCAAAGTACATATTTACCATCATAAAACTTATAAATCTTATTTTGGGAACGGAAGGCTTAAGAGTTTATTTTAAATTCTTTTTTTTAAATTTTACTTCCAAACTTTTAATAACAGAGAAATGAAAATAATTGGCACATAAAGGATGCATTGATGACTGAACTTCATGAAATGTTCATATACCTGTCTTTCATTTTAGTTCTTAAGCAAAACGATTCTTCAAGCACTAGGTAAAATTATTTCAATGTCATATTCAGAAGATATTTTTGTAAGCAGATTTAAAAAATACTTTTTTAGTTTAGTAACCAAACACCAGTTTTTCTAGGTGTGTCCCTCCCCCTGCCTCCCCTTCCTTCTCCTTGGGGCCAGCAGCTACGTCCAGTGTTTCCAGGCTGCCCCTGAATTCTTTGTGTTTAGTGATTGGAACTGATGAATTGTCACTTCCTTTTAGCCAAACTCTGCCAACAGAGACTTCAACTTGCATTTGTTATGGAGCCAAAAACAACCTTTAAATAATTAAATTTCTCAGTTTGTTTTGGTGACGTGAAAAGATGAAAGTGGCAGCATTACACTCCAGGACCAGCTCCAAAGAAGGTTCTGGAGACCTGGATTTTCATCCTGGTGCCATCATTTCTGGCTGCCTGGGATCCACAAGGTCCTTTCACTCACAGGGCCTCAGTTCTATCACCGGGAAAGTGGAGGTGATAACACCTGGCTGTCTTAGTTTACCTGGGCTGCTGTAACAAAGTGCCACAAACTTGCGGGGGCGGGGGGTCTGTAAACAACAGAAATATATTCTCTCACAGTTCTGGAAGCCGCAAGTCTGAAATCAAGGTGTCAACAGAGCCATTCTCCCTCCAAAAACCAGAGGGGAGAGTCCTTCCTTGCATCTTCTAGCTTCTGGTGGTGGTTGGCAATCCTTGGCATTCCGTGGCTTATAGAAGCAACACTCTACTTTCTGCCTCTGTCTTCCACGGCCCTCTCCCCTGTGTCTGTGTGTCCCAGTCTCCCTCTTCTTATAAGCCCACCAGTCATATTGAACTAGGACCCACCCTCGTCTGGTTTGGGCTCATCTTATCTAATCACAAAGGCCCTATTTTCAAATAAGGTCACATTCAGAAACCAGAGGTTAGGACTTGAACACCTCTTTTGGGAGGATACAATTCCACCCATAACTCTGACTCACAGGAAGTTTTGCAATTGAATGTGACAACAGAATTGGAAATGCCTCTCATGAAAACCCCTAGGCCAATAGCAAGATCAAAGGTGATGGTGGAGTTATACACAGAAGGTAGGGTTTAACAAATGAGTATGAGTTTTGAATCATTATATTGCTATTTCTTTTAGTCTCCAGTACCTTAGAGCAGCTAGAAGTAAAAACCTAAAATTGTAGAATTGTAACCCATAGAAAACTCTGAAACCTGTTCTACAACTAATTGTTCTGTGCTTTGAAATTTATTGCTTTTTTGTATATTTTTATTTTTCACCAAAAAAAAAAAAAAGAAAAAAGTTGATTGTGATGATAAAAACTATATATTCCTTCTAGCTTCCTATATCCTGGAACAGCTAGAAGGAAAAATCTGAGATGATGTTATGGTAGCCCATAACAAACTCTGATCTGTCCTGTAACTACTTGTTGAAGTGTGCTTTGAAAACTATTGCTTTTTTCTTTCTTTGCTTTGTGTATATGTTATATTATACAATAAAAAAAAGTTTAAAAAGAAAAAAACCCTAATCCCAGCAGGAACCAAATGACTAGCTTCCCTCTTGACTTGGGGAAGTTTACACAGGGCTAGTTTATAATCTTACTGCACTCGTGGAGTGCCTTAGAGTTGTTCAAAATGTTTTTACATTGACCATTGATTTCTCACAATAACTTCAAAAGCCAGTCTTCATCTTTTTCCTGATCTCCAGACCTGATATCTGGTGGCCTATTTTAAGTCCATCTCATATTCCCACCCCTTGAATCTGCCCTTTCTGCTAGATCTTCATGAAATGGCTCTACCATCACCGGAGCTCTACTCTGTCCTGGATCCCAGTACGTAAGACAAAAATGTCTTTGCAGACATATCACTGGGATGAAATTATCTCTACAGCTAGATTATACATTCCTCAAGAGCAATGCTGTTCGTATTGTATTCAGAAAACTAACACAGGGTCTGGCACATACTAGGTGACAATAAATAGTTACATTTAATTGATTACTTAAAGGAGCAAGTAGATGGACCATGGCCATAGTCATAATTAGATAAAATTCAAGGCATGCACTGTGGTAAAAATTCGCCTCTTTCCTCTTCTGATGAGGGGTGTTTTTATTTTGGAAGAAAATAAATTCTCCCTTCCTCCCACAGGGGCCTTCCTTTAAATCTTAACATGCAGCCACAGGACCACTTTGGGAGGCTCCTATCTGGTCTATGCTTCCAGTTTTCCCTTTCCAGAGCAATCTAATGCACCCCAAGGTCAATGGGACAAAACTTTACTGAAGTCAAGGGCCCAAGCCCTCTTCAACTTTTCTCAAGACTTCTGCAAATTTACCTGCTAAAGATTCCAGAAGTATTCAGGGCTGCAGCTACACCCTGAGGCAAGTTAATCCACCAGGATGACTGTGTATGTCCCCTACCACCTGGCTCCTTTGAAACAACAAGGCTGTGTCTTCTTCACCTTTGTATCATCTGTACCTACAAAACTGTCCAATGCATGGAAGTTGTTTAATGAACATTTGATGGATAAACAAACAACAAAATGAATGAATAAACCCATGAAACAATGAATAGCTAATGCTATAACAGAACTGAGGATTAAACTCCAGGCACTAGGCTGGTCCAGGAAGTATTCCTGGGGAATTTAGAGTTCCAATTCAGGGTTATTGGAAAGACAGGAACAGACGAGGGACATCTTGGGCTGTATGAGTAAGGAAAGTTCAGGAGCAGAGAAAAAACTAGGCTGGAACTCAGGAAGAAGCAGAGCAGTAGAAAATCAGTCTAGAATGAAAATAGAGGAGGGGTGCATCAGTAGGGATTGGGAAGCCGAGCAAGTGTTTAGACTCAATGGCATGGACAAGAGTGATCCAAGCGATGTTCCTGAGCCAGAGAAGGGTTTAGGAGACAACTCTAGGGTTTCTGGCTGTGAAAGTTGGTCAGGAACAATGGCCAATTCATTCCTATTAGCAAGGGCACCCTTCAGAGGGAAATACCTCAAAGAATGGATAGTATTGCAAAAAGATGTTTTTTTCTTATCAAATCTATGAGAAAAAAAGTATACTGTGTCAGTGGTGATGCAATCATTATAGCTTTTTGTAATTTATTTTTTATTTATTTTTTTTATCAGCATTCTTTTATTAAATAGAAGCAATTACTTGACATTGCTCACATAATACAATGGACAGAACCTCTTTAATGCATGAACTTTTTCTATAAACAATGGTTGAAGTCAGTACTTAAGGTAAAATAAATGCATAAAGTATATACATTCTACAAAGTAGAAATGTGGCTAAAACATAGGTGAAGAATCTTATAGAATCTGCATTAAATTTGTACCTGGGGTGAACTGGGTAGGATGGAGGGATTACAAAGCATAAGGGAAACTTTGCAGAGTCAGATCTGTTCATTCTCTTGGTTGCGATGATGCCTCCATGGAATAAGTGCCAAAATCTTGGTTCAGGGCTGATGACGTTCAACATTTCAGGAAATAAGGACTCCACCTAAAAATGGTGTCTCCACTGTGCAATGGAGGATATTCATTGGAACTGGTTCCTGTAATTGCACCACTGCCCATGACTCCAGTGTGGATTAAAAGCTGTGATTTAAGGGACAGAATTTCTTGGGAAGATATCTCTAAGCTACTGACAATGCCACAGAAACCTGCGTCCCCTCTATGGGCCCTGTATTTTGACTTCAATCAATTCTTCTTAAACTGGGAAGACATGTTAATGGGAGGACTTTGAGCTCTTTCTGAGAACAGAATAAAAAACTACAAGTTAAAAACAATGACAAAAAAAAAACAACAGTTTTTCCCAACCATAAAATCATTTCTATTCTTCAACCACCAAGTTCTCAAATGGATTTTTTTAATGTGAAGGAACTCAAGCAAATCTATAAGAAAATAAAAAGTCAGGCTGAAAATAAGGAATATCAGAACAGGAGAAGGGAACATGATCTGTCACTGCCCCACCAGCCTTCCCAAGAGCCTGATACTTATGATTAACCTCCAAGACTCCCTGTAAACTCTAAATCATTCTCACCTTCCCAGGAGTGTGTAAGCCAGACAGTTGTTAAGGGGAGAAACTCAGAATATTACTGCAAAATTTCACAGTTGAAAATCAAATAGCAATGATTTTGCTTTGCCAGCTTGTGGCCACCTTGACCATGTGGATAACAGGCCCTGGGCAGTGAACGTACTATATAGAGAGTAATGTCGGCACAAGCAGCTCTTTGGTTTAAAACGTGCTGGTACGTGGTCATTGCAGGTGCCCATGCAATTTTTCTCAATCAAAATTCCATATATTAGGATAACCAGAGGGTTAATGTCAAGAAGAAAAAAACAAATCCCCACCAATTGTGCCAAAATGTAAAGGCATTAAAGGTCATTTAACAAATGTGTTAACTATTTTTATCAATCCTGCACCATCTATAATTCAGACCACTGACTTGAGATCCTGTGTGGCAATGCTATTCTTAGACTATTCCTTAAAGAAGTCTCCATGAGTACATAGATGCTGCAAGTATATTTTTGACACAATGAAGAGAACTAAAGAGGGCATTCATTTTGTTGGTAACTATATAGACTTAAAATAAGAGTTAGCATCTAGATACTGAGATATATGGATGAGAGAGAAAACTCTTATACTTACTGTGTTCTGTTCATTCTTAGTTTCTGGATGACAACCCCATATCTCCCAACCAGTATCCTTATTCTCATCCTCTTGTTTGTCAGGAAGGTGGGGACATTCACATCCATCCACCAGGACTGCCCTTTGGCCACCAAAGCAAGGAGGGACACTGCCTCTCCTATGTCCTTCTGTTCATCTTTCTTTCCTTCCAATAGTTGAGCATCCACTATGGGTATGATAACGTTGAAAGCAGATGCAAGAGAAGCAAGAAATGTGAAAGACACCCCATTATTCATTCTCCAATTCCTTCATTTATTCTTTCAGCACTCCTTTTGAAAACTTCTATGAACATCTGTCATGTGACTGGCAAGAGGAGATGACAAATCTGAAACACATTAAGGTGACATGAGATCATGAACCTTAGAATTAGCTATACACAGGTGTTGAAATGATGAGTGAATGGGGGAAGTAAAGAATGTCTAAGTTGTGCAAAGCATGTTGGTTGAGAAGGAAGTTGAGGGAGAGCAATGGAGAGTGTCCTGGGGTCCAAAATGGGGGAGCAGCCTAAGGAAAGAGTGACAAGGAGTAAATGAGTCATGCTTGTAAAAACAGGAGGGACACATCATGGCATTCCATAAATAGTTGTGAACCAACTGTGCTCACCAGAATGAGATGTTCTGAAATGTACAGGCCAGTGGGGACCACAGACCAGTGGGGACCACAGACCTGTGGGGACTAACATGGTCTGGGCCAAGGGTCATGGCTGGTCCTTCCTTCTCAGTCCCTATCGATGGTCCTTTGTCTTCTCCCCAACTCTTGATGTAAAATACCAAACTCTGAATGACAGCACCAGTCAATGCAGAGCCAATCTGCAAGAGTAGGAGAAATGTTTTTTATACTTGTTTCTTTGCTTTTAGTAGGTCTTGGCATTCAAGGAAATCTCTGTCATATCACCATATGGAAACAAACTTAAGGAACAGACAGCTCAGGGACTAAATCCCAACCTTAGCTCTTTAAAGTATTAAAATGAGCAGTGAGCAGAGAAAGATTACAAGACAAAGAAACTGGAAATAATGGCCCATCCTAAGGAATATGATGAAAATCCAGAAGCCATCAACCAAGACCATACTTTGGACATACATGACAAAGACTTTAAGACAATGATCCTCAGTGTGCTCAAGGTGTTAAAGAAAAACTCAGTGAAGGAACTAAAGAATATTAGGAAAATAATGAATGAATAATATGAGAATTCCAATAAAGAGAAAGAACTTTTGAAAGAAGTCTGCAGTTGAAAAGAGAAATATTGCAGTTGAAAGGCACAACAACTAAAATGAAAAATTCCCTAGAGGGTTTCAACAATAGATTGGAACTGGCAGAAGAGAAAATCAGAGAATTCAAAGGCAAACCAGTGAGATGATTCAAGCTGAGAAGCAGAAAGAGAAAAGAAAGAAGAAAAATTTACAGAACCTAAGAGACCTGTGAGGTACCATCAAGCCTACCAATTAAACACACTAACAGATCTCCAAAAGGAGAAGAAAGAGAGAAAGGTGCATAAGAAATATTCAAGGAAATAATGGCACAAAACCTCCAAAATTTGACAGAAGACCTGAATAAGCATATTCAAGAAGCCAGGCCCAGAGAGGATGAACTCAAAAAGGAGCACACCTAGACACATAGTAGTCAACTGTCACATGCCAAGGGGAAGTAGAGAGTTCTGAGAGCTGCCAGAAAAAGGCAATGTGTAATGTGCAAGGGAGTCCAGATAAGACTGTGTCAATTTCTCATCAGAAACAGTGGAAGCAAAAAGGCAGTAGCATGAAATATTTAAAGTGGTGGGAAAAACAACAACTGCAAACTAAGTATTTTATATCTGGGAGACTGTCTTTCAAAAATTAGAGATTACATCATTACAGGTAAACAAGGATTTCATCACCAGTAGAACTTCCTTATAAGCGATGCTAAAGAGAGTTCTTCTGACTGAAAGGAAAGGTGTATTCAAGTGACATGAAGAAATAAAGACCTCTGGTAAAAGTAAAAGTATGGGTAATTATAAAATGCAAGTACTATTTCATCATAGTTTTTGTTATACAACCCCATTTTTTTTACTTCTAACATGTTCTAAAATGCATATACATGAAACTAATGACAAATCTATGGTTTTGGACATACAATGTATGAAGATTTCAATTGTAACCAGTACAACATAAAGGTAGGAGAGCAAAAGGGTAAAGGAACAGATTACATGTATGCTACTGAAGTAAAGTCAATATCAAATCTGACAGGAATACTATAGATTAAGGATGTTAAATTTAAACTCCACAGCAACCACAAAAAAAGGTACAATAAAAAATATATACAGAAAGAAATGAGAAGGGATTCAAATTATACATTATAAAAGCACAGGTAATTCTGACAGTAATGGAAGGTTTGGGGGACAAAAAGCCATACAGCAACAAATTAGGCCACCTAGCTGAAATGCACAAGTATTTAGAAACACACAAACTACTCACACTGACTCAAGAAGAAACAGACAATCTCAATAGACCAATAGCAAGTAAAGAGATCAATTCAGTAATCAAAAATGTCCCATCAAAGGCCTAGGACCAGCTGGTTTCCCTAGTGAATTTTAACAAATATTTCAAGAAGAAGTAAAACCAATCCTGCTCAAAATCCTCCAAAAAATTTAAGCGGAGGAAACATTCCTGAACTCATTATATGTAGCTAGTATCACCCTAATATAAAAGCCTGATAAAAATACTCAAGGAAAGAAAATTACAGACCAATATCCCTTATGAATACAGATGCAAAAGACCTCAACAAATACTAGCAAACTGAATCCAATAGAACACGAATTGAATTATACACCATGATCAAGTGGGATTTATCCTAGCTATGCAGGCATGGTTAAACATAAGAAAATCAATTCATGTAATGCTCTACATTAGTTGAACAAAGGGAAAAAATGTATGATAATGTCAATTGACATAGAAAAAGCATTTAACAAAATCCAGTAGCCTTCTTGACAAAAACACTTAGAAAACTAGGAATAGAAGGAAATGTCCTTAACATAATGAAGGGATTTATGAAAAAAGCATAGCTAACATCATACTCAATGGTGAAAGACTTACAGCTATCCTTCTAAAATCAGGAACACGACAAGGATGCCCACTGTCACTGCTGTTATTCAACATTGTACTGGAAGTCCTTGCCAGGGCAATTAGGCAAGAAAAAGAAATAAAAGGCATCCAAATTGGAAAAGAAGAAGGAAAACTTTCCTTACATCCAGATAACATGATCCCATACTATAGAAAGTTCTGAAAAATCCACAACACAGTTACCAGAGCTAATAAACAAATTCAGCAAAGTGGTGGAGTATGATATCAACCTGCAAAAATTATTACTGTTTCTATACATTTGTAATGAACAATCTGAAGAGGAAATCAAGAAAAAAATTCCACTTACAATAATAGTTAACGCAATTAAATAACTTGGAATAAATTTAACCAAGGATGTAAAAGATTTATACATGGAAAACTACAAAACCTTGCTAAAGAAAATCAAAGAAGATCTAAATAAATTGAAAGAAATTCTATGTTCATGAACTAAAAGACTAATAATGTTAAGATATCAATTCTACCTAAAGCAATTTACAGAATCAACACAATCCCAATCAAAATTCCAACAGCTCCCTTTGTAGAAATGGAAAAGCCAATCATCAAATTTATATGTAAGTGCCAGGGGCCTTAACAGCAAAAACATCTTAAAAAAGAACAAAATTGGAGGTCTCACAATCCTAATTTTAAAATGAATTACAAAGCTACAGAAATCAAATCAGCATGACACTGGCATAAAGACTGACATATGGACCAATGGAATAAAATTGATAGTTCAGGAGTATAACTTCACATCTATGACCAACTGATTTTTTACAAGAGTGCCAATTCCAGTCTGAAGAAAAAATAGTACCTTAAATGGTATGGGAAAACTGGTTTTTCATATTAAAAAAAAAAAGAAGGTTGTCCCTACCTCACACCACATAAAATATTAACTTCAAAAGGATCAAAGACCTAAGTATAAGAATCAAAATTATAAAACTCCTACAAGAAAACACAGGGAAGCATCTCTAGGACCTTGTGTTAGGTTATGGCTTATTAGGTTTTATACCAAAAGTATGAGCAACATAGAAACAAAAGCTAAATGAGACTTCATTACAATTAAAAACTTTTGTGCATCACAGGCTTCATCATGAAAGTAAAAAGACAGCCTACTGAATGGGAGAAAATATTTGGAAATCACATATCCAAAAAGGTTTAATATTTAGAATTTAGAGAGAGAAATCCTACAACTCAACAACAAAAAGATAACACCCAAAATAAAAATGGGCAAAAGATTTCAAGAGACATTTCCCCAAAGAACATGGATAAATGGGCAAAAAGGCACCCGTAAGGATGCTTAAAATCGTTAGCCTTTAGGAAAATGCAAACTAAAACCAAAATGAGATACCATTTTACTCCCACTAGAATGGCTACCTATTCAAAACATGGAAAATAAGTTTTGGAGAGGATGTCGAGTAATAGAAACACTTATTCATTGTTGATGGGACTGTGAAATGGCTCAGCCAAAATGTCACAATAGATATTGTGACCCAATATCTATCTATTAGATAGATAGCCAAACTACTCAAATCCAGTAGTTTGGATGTTAAGTATAGGCTCACCATATGACCCAGCAATCCCATTTCTAAGTATATACCCCAAAGAATTGAAAGCAGGGACTCAGATTTGTGCACTCTGATGTTCATGGTGGCATTATTCACAATTGCTAAAAGGTGGAAGCAAACTAAATGCCCACAGAGGATGAATGTGTAAATAAAATGTCATATATACATACAATAGAATATTATTCAGCTGTAAAAAGAAATGAAATTCTGATACATGCTACAGTATGGACAAACCTTGAAGACATCATGTTGAATGAAATAAGCCAGACACAAAAGGACAAATATTGGATGATCACATTGATTTGTTAATAATCAAATAAGCAAATTCATAGTCAGAAACTAGAACACAGGGTTCCAGGAGTTGAGTGCATCTAGGGAATGGGGTGTTAATGTTTAATTGGTCCAGGATTTTTTGGGGGGCTGATGGAAATGTCTTGGCAATGCATAGTGCTGATGGTAGTAAAGTGTTGTGAATGTAATTAATAACACCCCTGAATTATAAATTTAAATGTAATTTAAAGGGGATATTTTAGGTTACTAGAATAAAAATTTAACAACCTCAGAAGACTGTAGAACACAGATGGTGAACCCTAATGTAAACTATGGA
>PVIY010045385.1:0-19117 GCA_004026745.1 Myrmecophaga tridactyla | reverse complement strand
AGATGTAATCGAGAGTGGTTGTTAAACTGGATTAGGTGACGACTTGTCTTCACCCATTTGGGTGGGTCTTGATAAACTTCTGGAGTTCCATAAAAGAGGAAACATTTTGGAGAATAAAAGAGATTCAGAGAGGGCCGGCCACGGTGGCTCAGCAGGCAGGAATACTTGCCTGCAATGCCAGAGGACCTGGGTTCGATTCCCAGTGCCTGCCCATGTAAAAAAAAAAAAAAGAGATTCAGAGAGAGCAGAGAATGCTGCAGCACCATGAAGCAGAGAGTCCATGAACCAGCAACCTTTAGAGATGAAGAAGGAAAACGCCTCCCGGAGAGCTTCATTAAACTGGAAGCCAGGAGAGAAAGCTAGCAGATGGCACCGTGTTCGCCATGTGCCCTTTCAGATGAGAGAGAAGCCCTGACTGTGTTCGCCATGTGCCTTCTCACTTGAGAGAGAAACCCTGAACTTCATTGGCCTTCTTGAACCAAGGTATCTTTCCCTGGATGCCTTAAATTGGACATTTCTATGGACTTGTTTAATTGGGACATTTTCTTGGCCTTAGAACTATAAACTAGCAACTTATTAAATTCCCCTTTTAAAAGCCATTCCATTTCTGGTATATTGCATTCTGGCAGCTAGCAACTAGAACATATGGTTTCACTATGATGACTCTGGTAAAGGCAATCTCAGAGGTTTACACTGTAGGAATATAGGGGACCGAAAGGTACACAGAAGCTAGAGATCAGGAGAGGTTACTTAATGAGGTTGAACTCAAATGTAAAGGAACAGACAGAAGTGATGGTAACTATTGGAATTATAAGTAACATTGCCATATTGAAGGTGAATATGATTGAAAGGGGATGTATAATGTCATGTATCCTACCAATTAACTCTACAATTATAAATAAGTTCTCACATGAACAACTTCAAAAGTCTGATCTTGTACAAAGAGTCAGTAATAGAAGGGTATGGGGGAAAACTAAAATTGCATGCTATGGCCAGTAGTTAACAGAAAGACATCAACAGTGCCACAGCATAACCAGGGGTAAATAACTAGGAGAGATGAGACTAGGGGAAGTTTTGATTTGCTATTGGGTGAGGCTGTGTTTATCAGTTTTTTGTCTCTTTGGACCAATGAAAATTGCTTAAAATTGAGAGTTCTATTGATTATACAGCCAAGTAAGAACACTGTAAGACATGGTTTGTTTATTTTGGGCATTATCTATGATGCCAAAAGAATGGAGGAGGCTGAAAGGTACATTGACTGGGAAGCCAAAAGGCAAACTATGTTTCATATATATATATATGATGGAATATGGTGAGGCTACAAAAAGGAAGGATGTCATGAGGCATGCAATGAACTGAATGAACCTTGGGGACAATGTGTTATGAAAAATAAGCAGAAACAAAAGAACAAATATGCTGTGGTCTCTTTCAGAAAACACCTTTCAGAATATTGGAGCCTAAATTGTAAGCTCTTATAGCAGCCACACTTAGTCCAAAGTTGTAAGTGTATTTCTAGATTCTGAGATACTGAGCTATATGTGTATCAGCTGGTATTTCCCTGGAACTTTATGAAACTTTGTGATACCTAAGACTCAGAAATGGAGTTCTGCAGCCCTGAAGTTAACATTGCTACATACAATAACAGTTAAACTAACCAAACACAAGATTAGGTTTCAATTAGAGATAAAACAAAGCCATTCTGGCTGGGACTAAGGCAAATCAGAATACAGGGTAAAAGATGATAGTGTATGTACTCTAGAGCTTCACCTACTGTATGAGACCAAAGACAGAGAGGTTTTTTATGTCTAGAACCTAAATTTTCTGTAACCATAATCTAAAACAACCTGTCTGGATAGCTCATTTAAACAACCCAAAACTCACAGAGCCCAGAAGAGGAATGAAGCCTTGTAATTCTGTATAGCTTAAAGTAATATCCAGATACATCTCAGACTATGGTGGGCTGATAACTAAAAAGTATTGGTAGAGTCCCTTGAGGGACTGAAGAGGAAAATATGGAACTATTAAACTTCCCCATCTGGAAAACCCTGGGACCCTCTCAAACACTGGGGACTCCCAAGAAAATACACCAAGCCCTCAATTTTAAGGCTTGCCCTTATGAAACTTATTTCTGTAGTGGAGAAGCAAAGACTACCTATAATGAGGCCTAAGAGTTGCTTCCAGGAAACCTTTTTTGTTGCTTAGATGTGGCCTCTCTAAGCCCAACAATGTAAGGAAAATCATTACCTGCTCCACTACATGGAACACAGCATTCATGGGTGAAAATCTCACTGACAACATGGAACGTGACTCCCAGCAATGAGTCTGGTCCTGACACCATGGGGTCAATAATGTCTTCCTGACCAGAGGGGGGGAAAGAAGTGTAACAAATTAAGGGATCAGTGATTAAGAGCGATCAAATAGACAAGAGGCTATTCTGGAGGCTAGACATGGCTAATTCCTATGGTTTGTCAAACCCCAACCAACAGCATGCCTGTTAATTTTAAGAACACCTTAGGGCTCTAAGACTATAAAAGTTTCTTGCACTAAGATTATTTTCCTGAAACCTATAACCTCCAGAGGGTTCCTAGGCCAGATAAATCTTGAAACACACAGGAACCAGCCGCTCCAATAAACTAATTACATCCTCCTCTCCCTTATCGTTGACATTCCTTATCAACATGAAAAAGTTAGAATGGGCATTGCCCAAAATTCTTATAGATTAGGAGAAGCATCAAAGGAGAAGGAGGAGTTTTAACAGAGAAAATAGGATTTAACAAATGAATATGACTGCTAAATCACTATATTGATATTTCTTTTAGCCTCCAGTGTTTTGGAGCAGCTAGAAGGGAAAATCTGAAATAGCGGAATGGTAACCCATACCAAACTCTGAAATTTGCTCTGTAACGCTTGTTAAAGTGTACTTTGAAATTATCATTTTTTCTTTCTTTGTATATATATTTTACAATAAAAATGTTAAAAATGGGGCCGTGTGTGTGCATGTGAGCACGCCTGTTCTTCCTTCTTGCACATACAAGTTGAGTAATTGGTCTCTCTGCCAGTCGAATGCTGTGCTAGGTGCTGGGATATTTATACATAACCTGTGAAAAACATACTGCTACTCGCACTTTAGGAGCTCAGCCAGAACTCAGGTGATCTTTTCTTTAGTTAACAGCTGGTTGTGCTCAAATGTGCTTTTTCTCCCCCTAGAAGATAAAATCTTCCTTTTAAGAATTTAATTCTTATTATAGCCCCCCTTTTCTTGATCCTATGCGTAGTAGTCACTATTAATAATTCAGTGATGTCCTTACTGACTTTTTTCTATTCATAGATGCATAAATGTGTGTGTGTATGTATACATACATATGCATATATACACATTTTAAAAATTAAAATGGGATCACGCTATACTAATTGTTCTGCAACTTCATTTTCTCTAGGACATCTTTTTTTTTAAACATCTGCAGTGTGCTGCACTGTGTGACTATACTATAATTTAACCCATCTCCAACTGTAGAATTTTAGAAGTTTACAGTTTTTTATTATTACAAACTGTAATAAACATCCTTATATCCTTCCGCAGTGTATCAATGTTTCTGTAGAACAATTTTTAAGTGTATGGAGCCAATAGCTTTAAACACTGATTGAGAAGTAATAGCAAACTGCCCTCCAAAAAGATTATACCAATTTACATTCCTTCCAGCACTGCGAGAGGCAGAGGCAGCTGAACGCAGTGACTGAAACTGCTGTTCAGGCAGCTGCATTTCTAAGGTCGGCTTTGATTCCAGATGTGAGTTGGAGCCATGGGTGTCCTGTAATGTCTAAATCTCTCAATGAATGGCCTAGATTTGCTTCGGTCAATCTTTCATCCAAAGGCCTTAGAGAGGGCGGGCCACGGTGGCTCAGCAGGCAAGAATGCTTGCCTGCCATGCCAGAGGACCTGGGCTCGATTCCCGGTGCCTGCCCAGGTAAAAAAAAAAAAAAGACAAAGGCCTTAGAGAAAAATGGGGTCATTTTAGAGCTCACTGGTCCTCACTGCAGAGGGTTTTCTTTTCTTTACAAATTTTTAAATTGTGAAATATAACATATATACAAAAAAGCAATAAATTTCCAAGTACTTTATTTTCAGTGATTCAATTATCTTTTATAATGCCAATCTTTATAGAATCATTTGGCAGAAAAGCATTTTCAACATTAAACAAGGTAACTTTTGAGAACTTTAATTTGTAGTTTCTCTAACATTTTTTATTGTGAAATATAACATATATAGAAAAAAGTAATAAATTTCCAAGTACATTTTAAGAAGTAGTTATAGAACAGATTTTAAAGTTCAGTATGGTTTACAGTTCCATGATTTTTCACTTTTTCTAGCTACTCCAAGACACTAGAGACCAAAAGAAATATCAATATAATGATTCAGCTCTCATACTCATTTGTTAAACCCGACCTTCTCTGTACAACTCCACCATTACCTTTATCTTTCTCCTACTCGTTAGGGGTCTTAGAGCTATGCCCATTCTAACTTTTTCATGTTGGAAGGGGCTATTGATAATATGGGATGGGGGATAGAACTAATTGATGTTCTGGAAAGGCTGGCCCCTCTGCATTTCAGGACTTATCTAGTCCAGGGACCCATCTAGAGGTAGTAAGTTTTTAAGAGTTACCCTAGTGCATGGAACCTTTGTAGAATCTTAAATAATGCCCTAGGTATTCTTTAGGATTGGCAGGAATGGTTCTAGTTGGGGTTTGGCAAGTTATAATAGGTAACAGTGTCTAACTGAAGCAGAGGGTTTTCTAGAACACAGGATTTTTGAAAACTAAAAATGGAAGGAGACCAGCTTGATAAATACAACTAAGTTTTGGATAAGTGAGTTACTGCAGTCAGGGTGTCACCACCAAGACACTTATTCTGCTTAAAATACTGCCTTGTACACAGTAAACAGTATTTTCTATGATTTATGATTATTATTTTCTTCTTTACTGTAAAACTTTGAATCTGTGGTGGACCCCAGAAAAGCCAAGTCCTTTGATCTTCACTCAGTATTGCTGGCTAGGAACTTTTTGATAGTTCCCATGGAGATGTGACCAACCCAATTGTGGGTGGTAACTTTTGATTAGATAGCTTCCATGGAGGTGTGACTCCACCCATTCAAGGTGGGGTTGCTTGCTAGAGCCCTTTCAGAGGGAACCATTTTGCAAAAACTACAGAGCCTGCAGCAGCCAGGGACCTTTGGAGATGAAGAAGGAAAATGCCTCCAGGGGAGCTTCACGAAACAAGAAAGATGGAGAGAAAGCTAGTAGAAACTGCCATGTTCATCATGTGCCTTTCCAGTTGGGAGAGAAACCCTGAACTTCATCAGCCTTTCTTGAGTGAAGGTAACCTCTTATTGGTGCCTTAATTTGGACATTTCTATAGACTTGCTTTAATTTGGACATTTTCCTTACTTTAGAACTATAAACTTGCAACTTAATAAATTCCCCTTTATAAAAGCCAGTCCGTTTCTGGTATATCACATTCTGGTAGCTAGCAAACTAGAACCCTCACCAAACCCTCTGTGTACTCTATTCTTTTCTTCTCATTTGAAACTCCCCCATGTTTCCCAAACTGCAATATTTACATCAGCCTTAACCATATCAAAACAGCTAGGAATTGCTTAGTAACATTGAACATGCACACAGCCAATTATTACACTTCTAGCCATATACCCTGGAAAAACATTTGCACATGTACACCAGGAGACATGAATAAGAAGGTTCACAGCAGCATATCTGTATTATGAAAAAACTGGAGACAACCAAAATACCCATCAAGAAGAGGAAGGATACATAATTGTATATTCAAACACTTGTATGCTAAATAGTAGGGAAATGAACTAATTATATTAAGGATTAAAAAAACAACATTGAGTGAAAGAAGCCATAGATTAATATTTACAGTATGATTCCATTTATATAAAATTTTTAAAAAGCACATTTTTTAGGCACTCATACATACATATTTGATAGCAAACAATAAGAGGGTGATTAACATGAAATTCAGAAAAATGGTTGCCTCTGGAGGATACCAGCAGAAGAGGCACACAGAAAGCTTCAAAGGTGCTGATAATATTTTGTTTCTTAAGCTGAGTGGGGTATACATGGCATGGTTTTATTACTGTTCTTTAAACTGTACATACCTAATATATATGTATGTATGTATCGTTGTATATACATCTTTCAAAATAAGATATTTTATATAAAAAATGTTAAAAGGTCTCTTTCCTCATTAAAAACTTTTTTTGAACAGTTGTAGGTTCATAAAAAAAATCATGCAGAAAGTACAGAGCTCCCACATACACCCCCTTTTTCCTTATTTTTGTTTCCCCTTGGGTTATCTCTGAAATAGCCACTCTCTTCTTTAGTCTCCCACTCTACAACTGCCAAGGTTTATTTGCTCTTCATATGGTTATTGGAAACTACTCCCACACGCCTAGGCCATGGGTCTGTTTCACCAAGGATGGAAAGAGAACACCTATTACCTGGTATTTTGGAGACTATAATGATAAGCAATACATCATAATTTGAAAATGTTATTAACCACTTTAATATGTATCGGTAGATTCAAATACTGCTTGTTTATCATAAAAGAACTGAGGGATCTAAAAGCAGCTCATGGTTTTGGTTTTCCAGACCTCCCATGTTCTCAAATACAAACTCAGCTTTGTGTCTTAAATTTTCTAACACTCCATCACCATGGCATCTAGACACAAGGTTCTTGAAAATACTTCAGTAAGTCAAAGAAATAAATGATGCAGTTACTTTTAGTTCTATTTTCTTATAAATGTTCTAACATTCCAAAATTTGAACTTTGTAGGTTAAAAATTAAAAAAGGAAAGTCTTATATCTCATCCTAAATATAAATCTTCTGGAATAAGACTTGAGGTGAAATTGTAAGGGTTAAGAATTTTAAAGTCTTTATCCCACATCAGCCTAAAATAAAGTCTGCCTCTGTTACTTGCTAAGATATATCAAAATGATTACTGTTATTCATTGAAGAGCCTTGACTGGAAGTGATCCTTTCAGTGAGTACTCAGAAACCACTGTCAAGGAGCTATTTCATTTTTCAAAAGCTAAAAAAAGATTTTTTTTTTAGATATCACTTGGGAACTTAAAAATTAGAAGCCTTAGTCCATAGCTGTTATTATAACAGAAAGCTGATAGTTGAGATGACTGGGACTTTTTTAATGGTCTGATTTAATCACTATGCGTCATAGTGCAAAACGAACGCACTCTTCTTTATCCACCAGTAACACTACTAGGTCTCACTGAAGGAGTCTGACCTAGAATTGACAGACACAAATCAAAACGTTCAGATAAGTATATTCAAGAAAGTTAGAATCTTTGGGAAGACCAGACGGAGAAAAAAGTGCTCATAGTCAATGATTTTTATTTAGCACAAGAACTATGAAAACGTAACTAGCCTGTAGTATCACAGTCAAAACAGGAATTATTGCTTCTATTTCTAACTTTATTTTGTTTCATTTCTTTCTCCTCTTTTGGTCAAGAAGGTATTCTCCATCCCATGATGCCAGGGCCAGAATCATCCCTGGGAGTCACATGTGGTATTGCCAGGGAGACTCACATCCCTGAAAGTTATGTCCCATGTAGGGGAGTGAGTAAAGTGTTTATTTGCAGAGTTTGGCTTCTCTAGAGAGAGAGAGGCCACATTTGAACGGAAAAGAGGTTCTCTGAGGGTGGCTCTTAGGTGTGTTTATAAGTAGTCTTAGGTTCACCATTACAGAAATAACTTCCATGACAGCCAGCCTCAACATCAAGGGCTTGGCTTATTAAATAGGAAATCCCCAATGCCTTTTTATTATCTGGACAGAATACTCTGGAACATATCATGGCATTACATAAAGCTATACAGAATCACCAGATCTCATTCCCTATTCTTGGCTCTGGGTATTTAATCTAAATAAATGGCCAAAATAAATGGCCAGTTGTTTTTTTGTTTTGTTTTGTTTTGCATGGGCAGGCACTGGGAATCGAATCTAGGTCTCCGGTATGGCAGGCGAGAACTCTGCCTGCTGAGCCACCGTCGCCTGTCCACCAACTGGTTTTTGACAAGGCTGCATTCAATTTGGAAAGAACAGTCTCTTCAACATAGAGTGCTGGGAAAACTGGATATCTATATGCAAAATAATAAAGGGGGACCCCTATCTCACACTACATACAAAAATTAACTCAAAATGGATCAAAGAAGAACCTTGAAGACATTTTGTTGATTGGAATAAGCAAGGCAGAAAAGGACAAATATTGTGTGATCTCAGTGATATGAAATAATTAGAACAAGCATATTCATCGAGTCAGAAACTAGAATACAGCTTACCAGGGACTGAGCTGGGTGTAGGGAATGGGGAATTAATACTTAACTGGTACAGAACTTCTGTTTGGGGTGATAGAAAAGTTTTGGTAATGAATAATGGTGAAGGTAGTACAACAACGTGAATGTAATTAACAGTAATGAATTACATATCTGAATGTGGTTAAAAAGGGAAGTTTTAGGTTGAGTATATGTTATTAAAATAAACATAAAAAAAACAGAGAGAGAGAGATAGACAATGGCACCTAAATGCAATACATGATCCTGGACTGGAACTAATAAAGAAGGAGAAAAGGCCCAAAAGGACATTTTTGGGACATATGGAAAAACTGGAATATAAGCTGTAAGATTTATATCAATGTTAAATTGCTTGAACTTGATAACTCTACTTAAGGTGGTTTAAAAGTGAATATTTTTGTCTTAAGGAAATGTATATAGAAGTATTAAGTGTTGAAGGAGCATAATGTCTAAAACCTACCCTCAAATGTTTACAAAATAGGTAGGTAGATAGGTGGATGGATGGATAGATGGATGGATGGATGGATGGAGGGATAGGTGGATGGATGGATATAATGATGTGGCAAAATGTTGAAATATCTGGGTGGAGTATATGTTGCAGTTCTCTGTGTGGGTTTTGTATTATTTTTGCAACTGTCCTGTAAGTTGGAATTATTTCAAAATTAACAACTAAAAAAATTTATTCCTGTAGAAATAGTTATCTTTTGTATAAATACTGTAAGTTGCAATTGCTCCAGTAGATGGCACCTCTAACTCTTTTAATGCCTTAGCTTCTTATAAATTTCTTTTTTTGTAATTGTAAACAACAACATACAAACATTCTTGACAAGGTTAAAATCAATGACTTGCAATATCATCACATAGTTGTGTGTTCATCACCATGATCATTTTTTTGAACATTTACATGTCTCCAGCAAAAGAAAGAAAAAAGAAAAAACTTATATATACCATATCCCTTACCCCCCCATTGACCACTAGTATTTCAATCTACTCTATTTTAACCTTTGTTCCCCCTATTGTTTGTTTATTCCTTATCCATATATTTTTTATTCATCTGTCCATACCATAGATAAAAGGAGCATCAGACAAAGTTTTTCATAATCACAGTCACATTGCAAAAGCTATGTCATTGTACAATCATCTTCAAGAAACATGGCTGCTGGAACACAGCTCTACAGTTTCAGGTACTTCCCTCTAGCCATTCTAATACACCATAAACTAAAAAGGGGATATCTATATACCGCACAAGAATAACCTCCAGGATAACCTCTCCACTCTGTTTGGAATCCCTCAGCCATTGACATTTTATTTTGTCTCATTTCTTTCTTCCCCTTTTTGGTTGAGGTTTTCTCAATCCTTTAATGCTGAGTCCCAGCTCATTCTAGGATTTCTGTCCCACGTTGCAGGGAGGTCCATACCCCTGGGAGTCATGTCCCATGTAGAGTGGGAAGGGCAGTGAGTTCACTTGCCATGTTGGCTGAGAGAGAGAGAGGCCACATCTGAGCAACAAAAGAGGTTCTCTGGGGGTGACTCTTAGGCTCAATTTTAAATAGGCTTAACCTATCCTTTGCAGGGATACGTTTCATAGGGGCAAACCCCAAGATTGAGGGCTAGACCTATTGATTTGGTTGTCCCCACAAATTTCTTTTTTTATTACTGCTTCCAGGTATTTTTTTTTTCCTCCTGGGCTTTTAAATTAAATGGCACATTGTTGATTCTTTTGATTCTCTTAGGAAAAGGGAAAATAAGCATAGTTCTTATAATCAGAAGATCAAAAGAAATGCAAAAAACTGGGCCTGTCGTAACAAGTCTCATTGCAATTTCATAGGAAAGAAACCATAAGTGAACCACTAAGCATGAAAACAGGTAAAGAACTGAAGAAAGTAAGTTTCCAACTCAACATCTCTCTTCTTTTATCACTAAACTCTTCCACTGCTTTGCATTTTCAGTGCTTCTACAGTGGAAGATTTTTTTTTTTTAGAGTCTGGACACATTGATAGGGCCTATCAATTTTCCAAAGAAACTCATTTTGCAATAAGTAGGCAAAATTCAGGAAAATGATGCATTTTTCTGTCAATCACTAGGGAGGCTGCTGCACTAATGGACAATATAAATACTGCCTGGTAATTGCTGGGGGAAATCCAGGGGATATAAGAGCATCTAGGAAGGGTGTAAAGACCAAGCAAGAGACAGTGTAGGGACTAGTTAAGGGAAATGGAAGGAGCTACAGGCTTGGAGGTTTTGGATGAGGATAACATTCAAGTTGAGATCTGAAGGAGGAATATGAGCAAGCCTGACAGGGGCTGGGTGTGAAATGGGTGCGGGCTTCAGGGCTAGGAAGGGTCATGCTCCGGGCAGAGGAGTAGGGACAGCATTTGCAAAGGTACTGGGGAGAGAAAGCAGGGCTTAGTCCAGGGAAAGGTAAGATCAACATCTCAAGAGTGCTTTAGAACTGTCCCTTTTTTGTGACATGGACACTTCTGGCCGTCTGGTGAAGTCTATGGACCCCTTCCAAGAATATTGTTTTAAATGAATAAAATTAAGTATGTTGGAATACAAAGGCAACCAATTATATTGGAAATACAGTTATCAAAATATTTTAAATCTGTGATATAATCATGTGTACTTCTTCACAAATGCATAACATTACAAGATCCAGTGGCATATCTAATAAACTATCACGATTTTTTGTTTGTTTTTTCCTTTGTTTGTTATTTATTTATTTAAAAATTAACAACAAACAAAAATATTAACATATCATTTCATTCTACATATACAATCAGCAATTCTCAATATCATCACATAGTTGCACAGTCATCATTTCTTAGAACATTTGCATCGATTTAGAAAAAGAAATAAAAAGACAACAGAAAAAGAAATAAAACGATAACAGAAAAAAAAAGATTATACATACCATACCCCTTACCCCTCGCTTTCATTTATCACTAGCATTTCAAACTAAATTTATTTTAACATTTGTTCCCCCTATTATTTATTTTTATTCCATATATTCTACTCGTCTGTTGATATGGTAGATAAATGGAGCATCAGACACAAGGTTTTCACAATCACAGAGTCACATTGTGAAAGCTGTATCATTGTTCAATCATCATCAAGAAACTTGGCTACTGGAACACAGCTCTACATTTTCAGGCAGTTCCCTCCAGCCTCTCCACTACATCTTGAACAACAAGGTGATATCTACTTAATGCATAAGAATAACCTCCAGGATAACCTCTTGACTCAGTTTGGAATCTCTCAGCCATTGACACTTTGTCTCATTTCACTCTTCCCCCTTTTGGTCGAGAAGGTTCTCTCAATCCCTTGATGTTAATTCTCAGCTCATTCTAGGGTTTTTCTCAATCCCTTGATGCCGAGTCTCAGCTCATTCCATGATCTCTGTCCCACGTTGCCAGGAAGGTCCACACCCCTGGGAGTCATGTCCCACGCAGAGAGGGGGAGGGTGGTGAGACTGCTCATCATGTTGGCTGGAGAGAGAGGCCACATCTGAGCAACAAAAGAGGCTCTCATAGGGGTGACTCTTAGGACTAGATTTTAAGTAGACTTGACCTATCCTTTGTGGGGTTAAGTTTCATATGAACAAACCCCAAGACTGGGGGCTCAGCCTATAGCTTTGGTTGTCCACATTGCTTGTGAGAATATCAAGAATTCAACCTGGGGAAGTTGAATTTCTCCCCGTTCTCACCATTCCCCGAAGGGGGCTTTGCAAATAACACTATCACAATTTTGAGGTACTGTTGAGCTTAAAGCAATACTGGCAATGTGACATAAAAATATCTGTGATTCTCTGTATACATTAATGTAATGCCTGGATACATCCCAGCATATTTTAAGCAGATAATAAAAAAGTATTGGCAAAGTCCCTTGAGGGATGGGATAAAAAATATGAAACTATTAAACTTTACTACCGGGGAAACCACATACTGTGTCAAACATTAGGGATATCCAAATCTATAGGCCAAGCCCTGGATCTTGAGGCTTGCCCTTGTGAAGCTTATGTATGCAGCGAGAAGCTTAGCCTACCTATAAGTATACCTAAGTTACTTCTGGAGGACCTCTTTTGTTTCTCAGATGTGGCCTCCTTCCTTCTAAGCCCAACTCTGCAAGTGAAATCACTGCCCTTCCCCCTATGTGGGACATGGCATTAGGGATAAGGGTTTCTCTGGCTGCATGGGAGATGTCTCCCAGGAATGAGCCTGTCCCTGGCACCATGGGATCAGCAGTGC
Source organism: Myrmecophaga tridactyla (assembly GCA_004026745.1). Taxonomy (NCBI): domain Eukaryota; kingdom Metazoa; phylum Chordata; class Mammalia; order Pilosa; family Myrmecophagidae; genus Myrmecophaga; species Myrmecophaga tridactyla. The sequence goes on along the minus strand of PVIY010045385.1, from coordinate 6,490 downwards.
CAATCTGACCAAACGGGGGAAAGAAGTATAACAAATAAGGTATCAGTGGCAGAGAGAGTTCAAATAGAGTCAAGAGGCTACTTTGAAGGTCACTGTTACACAAGCTTCAGATAGGAATTGCCATGTATCATAACTTGCCAAACCCCAACCAAAACCATTCCTGCCAATCCTAAACAACATCTAGAACAATATACAAGATTCTACAAAGGTTCCATGCAGTAGGGTAACTTTCCAGAAACCTACAACCTCCAGATGGGATCCTGGACCAGAGAAGTTCTGAAATGCAGAGGGCCCAGCCTCTCCAGAACATCACTTAGTTCCATCTCCCTACCCCATGTTATTGATAGCCTCTTCCAACATGGAAAGTTAGAATAGGCATAGCCCAAATACCCCTAAAGAGTGGGAGAAAGATCAAAGTTGATGGTGGAGTTATACAGAGAAGGTAGGGCTTAACAAATGAGTATGATTGTCATTATATAGATATTTCTTTTATTCTCCAGTATCTTAGAGCAGCTAGAAGTAAAATCCTAAAATTGTGGAATTGTAACCCATCCCAAACTCTGAAATCTGTTCTACAGCTAACTGTTGTGCTGTGAAATGTATAGCTTTTTGTATGTTATTTTTTCACAAAAAAGAAGAAAAAGGTCTATCGTGATATAATGCACAGCTATATGATGATATTGCAAACCACTGTACACTTTTGATGATTACCTGGTATGTGAATATATAATATATAAGAAGAGAAAATAATTTTTCAAAATCTGTGATTTCTGTTGGTGACAAACCTTTAGGTATCAAGTATTTATTATCTACGGGCACCACACATTTTACATGAATTACATCACTCCAATTTTCATTGAAAGAAATGCTAAATTTCAATTCGAGATTAGTGAAAATAAAGATGCAATGTTTTCCCCCGACCAAATAACCCCCTGAATTCTACCGACCGATCCCTTGGGGTCTGCTTAATATACTCTGGGATGTATCTAGAGTATACATCCTAGTAGCAGGGTGGAAAATGGACTAGCAAGATCAAAATCAGGTGTTTGGGGGATCCAAAAGCTTAGTCCAAGGGAGGTATCAACACTCCCAAAGGACTTGGATCTAAGAAGGAGGAGCCAGTGGAGCCAGCCGAGCAGGTGTCATGCCTTCCACGTCGCAACCTCACCTGTGCATAGGCCAGGAGCAGGGTTCAGGTGAGGATCTAGGTCAGGACTGATAGCCCCTTTACTGCAGGGGGCGCTTCATGAGAGTTGTGTATAAGTCTCCTGCATGGTGCAGGATGGTGGTGAAGAGCCACCAGTGTCCTACAGACTTAGATTCCATTGTCCTTGCAATTTAGGAGCTGAACATCCTTGGACAAATTAATCTTTCAGTTTCCTCATCTATAAAATGGAAAAATAAAAATATCATGATCACAGATTTATGATGAGGTTAAAGTGGTGCGGTGCCTGTAGATAATCAATACTGGATAAATAAAGGTTCTTAAATGTAAGTTGAACGAATCTGCCAAATGAACTTTCAAGAGGCGAATCTCTTCATTCTGTTTCCGCTTACTGTTCTTCCATCTCTGGTTAAATCTTGAATTTAACCACAGCATCATCTTCCTCTCCTTTGGGATAGCCATATTTCAGGTCCTTCATTCCAGACACTACTAAGATCCACATACTGTCAACATCTTTTTTTTAGTTGGATAAGTTGTAGGTTTTTAGAAAAATCATGCAGAAAGTAAAGATTTCCCATATACCTCTCACGCCCCCTCTAAAAACAATGTTTCCCTATTATTAGCACTTTGCGTTAATGTGGTAATTTTGTTACAATTGACACAATATTGTAATTGTACTATTAATTATAGTCCATAGTTTATATTACAACTGTATTGTTCAGTTGTATGCTTGAATTTTTTTTTTTTTTGGAAATAAATAAATAACCTAAAATTTCTCAATTTAACCACTTTCAAATATATAATTCAGTGGTGTTAATTACTTTCAAAATGTGCACCCATCACCACTATCCGTTACCAAAAAATACTTAATTAGTATTGAGTTTCTATTTGGGGTAGTGGAAATGTCAGTATCTTTTTAAAAATGTTTCCCAATGTATGCATTTCTTGAGCACCTGAAATCTGATAGGCGTTGGAAGAGAATCCTGAACACTGTGTCTGGCAGTAGTTTTCGAAGTGAAACCTGAGATTTCGTAATCAGGACAGGTATTAAAACCCCCAGAGTAAAACAAAAAAAGAACAACAATAAAACCAGGGGTTAGAGCCCATAATAATTAAAGCCCCTCAGTCAGTTGCTAGATTAGTTCAGGTTGGATCAGAGAGAACAGCATTGGGAGATATGGGAATGATAATAATGGTGGAATTCTATGCATTGCTGTTTACTACATAAAAAAAGAAGTTAAACCCAGGACAGTTTACGATTCCCAGAAAACGTCTCTTTTCCCCACTTTTTTTTATCTGTAAAATCAGAAAGCTTCAAAAGCTGTCTTTCATATTCCTCAAAGCTGAGATTAACGTGTTAGATGAAATTGACTAGTATATTGCAGTCTAATATTCAAGTACTTGTACTCTGCAAATAAGTTTTCATTTATTTGTTCAAATTTGAGGCCAAAAGTTAAAAAGCTTGCACTTACGACGAGGATGGGATTCGAACCCACGCGTGCAGAGCACAATGGATTAGCAGTCCATCGCCTTAACCACTCGGCCACCTCGTCCTGGAAACTTACTCCTTCCTGATACCTATAGGGGGTAATACTAGGAGGATATGACGCAATTATTATGGAGCTCGCCATTTTGTACGGAAGCAAAGATCTGACCATTTCTATAGTAGGCGATCAACAGACAATGGCCGCTCCTATGAAGTTGGAGTCGGCAAAGGGAAAAGGCAAAGGAAAACTGAGTAGAAAATGAGATAAATTTTAGGGAAATGAAATCGGCCTACAGGCTAGAAAAGTAGTTTAAGGGTCAGGAATAGTTTTTTTTCCGGAGCCTAGTGGGCGGGGCCGACACGTAAGTGGCTCTGCGCATGCGTCTTAACTAAGCGGTTACATTTGAATGCTTTACTGAGGCAGTCCGAGCCTTGTCGGATCACGTCGAGAGGCCGCTGTGAGCTGCATTGGTGAGGAGCGCGCGGACCCCGATCAAGTCTGAGGACAGTTTGTCAAGTAGGTGGGCCACGCAGGCAAGAAGAAAGACCCTTTAGTCTTGGGCTCCTGGGAGGGCATTGGGTCTTGTTTGAGTTCCCTGAAGGCCCTGCCGGAGGTCGGGGTCGCCCCCTTAGCCAGGCGGCTTCCGAAAGCGCGGGGCCCACAGCAGGCTCCCCTGCACCCTTTGCTGGGCTTTCTTGCGTCACCTCGGCCTGCCCGTTGTTTACCTCCCTTTTACCTAGCACTTCTCCACGCACACCTGGGCTTCTCCCGGCCGGCTGGGATTGTTTGTCCATCGCCCTCTCCGCCTCCCGGCCCGACCCTCTCCCAGGCCCTAACTCGCTTCCCTTTTGTATTTCTGACCCAATCTTTTCTTAGAAATAACAGCCATAAGTCATTTTAAACTCTCGGCTTATCATGGTTTCTTTACAATGTCTGTCTGATCCGAGTGCTTAGCGTCACTTAAAAGGTTTTCAGTTCTCTGCAGCTGCAGTAACATTAACAAATAGAGCCAGTGTTAGTAAGCCGCAAGTTCTTTTTTGTTTTGTTTGGGTTTTTTTTTTTGGTTTTTTAATCTTCCTCTGTCCATTATTCAAGTTCAGAATTAAAACCCTCTCCTTTTCTTGCTGGCTTTATCTCAACACTAGAGTTTGAGAAAAAAGTATTACCGATGAGAATTTTCAAGATTAAGGCTTTATTAGGTTTTTTAGGCTTTAACAGAGACATAAAGGATATGGATAATGATCAAAGCACAAACTTACTGTAGATATTAAAATTGAAATTTTCACTGGATCAATCGAATTTCACAGATACTAGGTTCATTGTTTTGTACTTTGGCTGAGAGTGGATAATCCAGAGATTAATGTAATACTGTCCCTATCCTAGAGGAGTTTACAGTCCAGAAAGGGAAATAATTAATATACACAACCAGCTATAATACAAGACAAAAGGTAAAGGAGAATAGGACATCCTAAAAAGTATGGGAGCAAAGAAAAGGGACAGTTTCTTTGATGTTTTTGGCAATAGAGAGTTAAACAGGCTTCATGGAGAAGGTGGCATTTGAGGTGGAGTTTAAAGCTATGAATTACAGAGATGGGAAGTTAATGTTTTGTAAGGTTTTGATAATTGTTGGTTGGGTTCAAAACAGTATAATCCCTGCTGTGTGAATGACTGGAAATGTTTATAAGATGATGATTAGATGTAACTTGAGTAAAAATGTTCAGAATGGTAATATTAATGATGTGTTTGGTGCAAAATAAAAGACTATAGAAAATACTGACTCTAAGTATTGATAGTAGGATAGTGCTGTCCAAAATAACTTTCTGTGATAATGGAAATGCTTTATATCTGCACTGACCAACACGGAAACCATAGCCCCATGTGTTTGAGCGCTTGAAATATATCTGTTGTGTCTGAGGAAATGAATTTTAAATTTTATTTCATTTTAGTTAATTTAAATTTAAATAGCTCCCATATTAGACAGCACAGGTCTAGAGCCTATTTCAAAGGACACCATGGCAAATATTAACTTTAGATATTGGTAAACTAAATGCAGGAGTGGGTAAAGAGCCAGATACTAAATATTTCAGGCTTTACAGACTACGTGGTCTCTGTCACATATTTTTTTGTTTGTTTGTTTTCTTCTTTTACGATCTTTTAAAAACGCAAGAACCATTCTTCACTCAAGGGCTGATATGAGCGTAGTTTGCAGACCCCTGGATTATTTAGATCCGAGGTTCCCAAACTTTCTTGGTGCATAGCACCATTAGACCAAAAGAGATATTTAACATTTCCATTTATATATATATATATAACTGAAATATTTATGTCCTAACCACTTAATGGCCATTTGAAAAAACATAATTGAAGGAAAATATATTTTAATTTCATTCTTAATCACAGTTACTTAACTAATGGGATATATAGACCTTTGAATACTACACAGTTTCTTTACTTGGATTGGACATTGCCACCCTCATTTTCTGTACTGCATTGGTAAAAGTACTTGCTTTTTATTAGAGCAACTGCTGAAAATCCAGCTTCACAATATAGTCATCAAAAAAATGTATGTAAATGGATGCAATTTTTTTATAATATAGAAATTGTAGGTTTGTAGAAGGGTACAGTTTTGAGCTAGTAGTTTACACAGTGCTGGAGGGATGTTGAGAATTGCTGTTTCTCTCAAAAACTTAAGATATTGCAGAATAAATCTGTGTTTTGCTGCAGTTCCCCTAGGTGCCAACTGCAGTTTTGGAACCAATCAATAATCAATTAATGTGACAGTAATGAGGAGTTCAACCATAATGGCATCTGATAAATGAGGCTTAACATGAGTAGACTCCTATTTTTGTTCAAGATAAGACCTTATGTGATAAATAGGATTTTTTTGATGAGCTTTGAATCTCTTGCATCTTAGAAGGAATGATGCTCAATGACTGTTTGAAACAGGGGAGTCATGTAGGTAATCTTGAGTTGATAGTGTTTAATATTTTTATCTGTGAATTTTGAATACTTAGTGCAGTGAGTTTAAAAATATGGCCAAATGGAATAGGATTGATATAACCTTGAAAAGAACAGGAATATGCAAACCTGTAATCATCAAGGTAACTTGAAATATTTGTTTCTAAACTTAATCGGGAAATCTTTGTGGAGCTCCTACTTTTACACTCTGCTAGACTCTCAGATACATATAACAGTGAACCTTAGGGATGCCAGCCCTATTCTCTTAGAGCTTACTGTTACATCAGGAGTAGTTTGGGGAGATAACAGGAATAATTAATTTGCATAACAGACTTTTAAATTACAGTTGTGGTAATACTGTAGGGGAGATATATACAGTACTTTTGCAAAGAGCACTTTCTTGGCTTTTTTGCCAAGACAGAAAAGCAAATATAAATGCATTGACTCAGGAAAGCACTTTGGGTACACACAGATAGAAAGGCCAAAGTGGCCAGCTTGATGAGTGAGGAAAAGAGTTGTATTGGAAAAATATGAAGTTGGAGAGGCAGGGACCAGATTTTGTAGGGCTTTGTAGGTAAGAGTTTATTCTCAGTTTGATGGGAAACTACCAGAAGGTTTCAAATAGAGGAATGTCTTAAATGTTATTTACATATTAGGAAGACAACTGTTGTGTGGAGAAAATACTGTAGGGGGGTGAGAGTGAAAGCAGGGAGACGGTGAGGAGACTATTGTAGCGTTGCACATGATGGGTAATGTTAACCTGAACTATGGGGGTGGCACTGAAATAGGGGTGAGTGGATTTGGCATGTATACTGGAAATAGGATTACTAAGACTTGATGTATTGAAATAGAAATAACTCATCTTTGCTTTGATTCTGAT
>PVIY010045384.1:0-19057 GCA_004026745.1 Myrmecophaga tridactyla | reverse complement strand
ACACAGTCACATTGTGAAAGCTATATCATTATACAATCATCATCAAGAAACATGGCTACTGGAACACAGCTCTACATTTTCAGGCAGTTCCCTCCAGCCTCTCCATTACATCTTGGATAACAAGGTGATATCTACTTAATGCATAAGAATAACCTCCAGGATAACCTCTTGACTCTGTTTGGAATCTCTCAGCCATTGCCACTTTGTCTCATTTCACTCTTCCCCCTTTTGGTCGAGAAGGTTTTCTCAATTCCTTGATGGTGGGTCTCAGCTCATTCTAGAGTTTTTCTCAATCCCTTGATGGTGAATCTCAGCTCATTCTGGGATTTCTGTCCCACGCTGCCAGGAAGATCCACACCCCTGGGAGTCATGTCCCACGTAGACGGGGGAGGGTGGTGAGTCTGCTTGCTGTGTTGGCTGGAGATCAGTTAATTTTCTGTAGCAGCCCTGTCCAACAGAACTTTCTGCAATGTTGGAAATCTGGCTATTGAACACTTGAAATATGGCTAGTGAATCTTAGGAACTGAATTTCATTTAATTTTACCTGTGTACATGTATGTGTTAATAGCCACATGTGGCTACCATTTTGGACAGCACAGCTCTATAGGATCTGGGGATAGGAGGAGAGAAGACATGGTTGTATGGACTCTGTTGAGGATACATCTGATGGAAACAGTCGGTGCAGGTTTTAGCAAATTGGCTACAGGGAGGGACCTTGGGGTCTGTGCAGGAGCAGGTAGGCTGTCAAGCCAGGAAGGACCTGGTGGGTGAACTGGATGCCAGAGAATCACATCTCCAGGAGAGAGCTCACCCCAGGGAGAAATCACTTGAGAAACCAATTGAGCAGCCCGAAGGTTGCTTCCTCTCAGAGCTAAGGGAGGTGAGGTTGAGCCCAGGTTCATTTCATTTACTTCTGGGGACCTTCTGAACTCTCCTGGCCCCAACCCCCACCATATCGTTGATCCCTGGTGATGAGGCCACTGGGATTCCACAGACTGATTTTCTACCTCTCTCCCTCTATGGCCCACAAAAAAAGTCTCATTCCTGGGATGACTCCCCTCACCTATGAGCAGATCAGTCTCTTCCCTCATGGGTGGGTGCCACTGTGCTGCCTGTGGCCTTAGTCCATCCTCAAATGCCAATACCACGTCAAGTTTTTCCAAGCTGTTTTAACCATTTATTCACTTACCATTTCTTCGGGATACCTGAGTAGATCCCCACATACTTATTATATGTATCTTACGGCAATCAATACACATCTGCCTACCCAGATTTATGAAGAATAGATAAAAAGATCTTTGCAAGCCATTGCAAGGTACTTTCTTAGTCAAATGGATTGAACTGAGTCTTATTAGTGAGTTAAAACAACTTTTAATCCTTTGGATTTAAATAGTTTGTCCGGGTGGGTCAATGGTGGAATGCCCGCCTTCCACACGGGAGACCCGGGCTCAATTCCTGGGCCATGCGCCCAAAAACAAAAACAAAAAATGTTAAGTACAGTTTTTCCTGTTTTGTGATTGGTTTATCCTCTTCCAGTAATGTCTGAGCAGTTGTCCATGCTCAATGAATGTAGTTTGGTTCAACTAGCCTACTCTAGGCCAGTCATTATACTAGGCCTTGGTAATATGGAGGGGAATTAGACAGTTTGAACCCACACGGTCTGGTGGAGGAGAGAGATGCAGCTTAATAAAGGTGGTGATAGAGGAGTACATGCAGGAGGAACTCAGCAAGGTGGGCCACCGAGGTGAAATGAGGGTCAGAGCATCTACTGAGTGCCAGGTGCTTCTCTAGCTGCTGAGGCTACTGCAGTGGGCGAACCAGAAGACCTGTCTCCTCATGGAGCATGTACTCTGTGCCTGAATCAAATAAGCCCAGATGAATGTGTCACCCCTAAACTGAGGACTTCGAGCTGAGATCTGAAGTTGAGTAACTGGGTAAAGAGATGGGGACGAATGTTTGAAGCATTAGGATTCCACAAGGATGGTAACTTTGTTTTCTTCATTCTGTGCCTCCAGCTCTTAGAACAGTATCTGACATACAGTGAGTTCTCAGCAAGTGTGTGTTGAATGAATTTATCTCATTTTTATGTTCAGCTGGTAATGTGTCTATTTGTTTGGTAGTTTCCTCTCTGCTCACAATGAGGAAGGGAAAAATAGGATAGGGCAATTCACACTCATAATTAGTGCTACTTGTTAGTAAATTTGGGTTTGGTGTGCTAGGAAAATGGAATGTCGTAGTTTTAGTCTTTAGGTTCTGGCCTTGCACTTCTCAGAACTTACAGTACTGGGTGTGATGTGCTTTCTTGCAGCACGGCCACCTCCACTGGACCTGAGAAACCTTTCCACCATCCGGGAACACGCATCTCTAACCAGGACCCTCACTGTGCCTTGGTAAGTCTTCGATTATTCACAGGGGCCTCATCTAGCACAGCCATCCAAGTCTTAGGGTTCTTTGATTCAATGTGGTCAAAGCCCACTTGATCTAGTTGAAGTCAAAGGAGGGGTGGGATTTACTATCAAGAACCAGAGGTATCTTTTAGATCATAGAGGAAAAAATATAATGGAACACCTAGGATACAGGAACAGGGAACTAGAGTGCTGTTAGGGACCCAAGGAATCTCTCCCTCCCTCCCTCCCTCTCTCATCTGCTTCTTTCTTCACATCTGCTCATTTCCCTTTCTTTGCAGAACTCTTTTTTTGTGTTGCACAATCCTCATGGCCAAAAATAGCCCTATCATAGTTCCTGAGCTTACTTCCGTGCTACAGCTCCTATAGCAACAGAAGCAAGCCCTTTTTAGGTCTCAGCTAGCTTTCCTGGACAAAAACAGCCTTTTAGGAGTAACAGTCATTTGCCCCAGAATGGGAGACATGCTCTGGGCAGTCTCTGTGGCTTCAGGAATTGCTTCAGCCAGAAGGAAGTTGTATCTGAGAGAGGAGAGCTGAAACCCCAGGGGGCCCATGTCAGTTCCTGGCTGGCTTTCAGAGCAGCTGTAAGACATTGCTTTAACCTCATCTATATTTTTGCTCTTAGCAATCGAACCAGCTTTTTCTGTCCAGAAAGGAATGGTATTAATTCTGCAAGACTTTTTCCCAATCCTGTTTCCAGAGAAGAGGAAGAAAGCTACATCCAAATGGTAATCCTGTATTTTGCACACTCTTTTTATTCTTCATACCAACACATACCCTTATGACTTCACTTTGAAGGAAACGTATCCTTCAGAAGGCCCTGTGTAATCTTGATTGTAAAGCCAGGCCTCAAGGTTTTCGAGCCTGGGGATGAATTTATTTAAAACTAGTTTCCTCTACTGCAATATTCAGTAGCTTGTACCATTTTAAGGCCACAGTATTTCAAGAGAACCTAGAGGGGAGGTGTGTGTAATGGGAAAATGGATGTTTGCAGTTGGCCCAATAGGTTTGCAGCTCCCTGGATGTCTGGAATGTGAGCTGGGAGAACTCACTCGCCGGAAGCCTCCCTCCCACCGGATCACCATTTCACTGACCTGGGGGTTCTGCCTCTGAACCTTCCTGGGGGATGGGGAGGGAGGCGGTACAGGGAGACCTCGTGGCCAGGCTATGCATGTGGGTGTGTCTCAGCCCCTTAAGACTCCTGACATCTCTGTCTTTTCGTTGGCCATTTACAGTTCAAGAACCCTAATTTCTCCTTTCTGCCCTCTGTTGTCCTTTCTGTTTTTTTCACCTTGGATTATATTGAAAGTATGAGAATTTGAGGAGGGAGAAGCGATTTTCTAGCACCTTTGGCAATTATCAGGCACTTTAGCTAGAACTATGCCCATTTAGAAATGTAGGGAACTCTGAAGAGAGAGCTTGCACTTGAATTGTGAAATTTTGAAAAGATCTCAGAAGGGCAACATTCAAGGCACTGTGACTAAAGACTGTTGAGAGGAGAATTCTGCCTTCTTATTCAGCAGATAAAGGGCAACTGAAAATCCTCAAAGAGTTCTCTCCAGTAAACCAATAACTAAATGCTTCATTTTGCCTTTTTATTCACTAAAAATTGTTCTGTAAGTGCGTTTAACCATATGCAGATAGGAAGTGATTCATATCCAAATCTGCTGTGGCCTTCCCAATGTTTCTCACACTTAGTAATGGCCCTTGGGAAACTTCTAGAAGAAAACACTTTTATGAAGGCTGCTGAACAGCTGTGCTCTGTCCCCAGAGAACAGAAAAGGGAAGTGTATCTAAAGCCTAATGTGAGTGTAGAGCCCTTCCAGACCCCAGCAGTTCATTTCTGATCTTTGAGGTTATGAGGGCAACTCATACTTTTTAAACAACAACATGGTTAAGGATTGATTGCTGGCCCAAATTTATAATCATCGGCCAGCGGCCATCTCTGTGCATGACTTGGCAATACAGTAGAGTCAATCAAGAGCCCAGAGTCCTGGTGAAGGAAGGTGCCTGTGAGGGAACAAACACATACGACTGTTTAAACACGCTCCAATTTCATTCTTTTTTTATATATATACTTTGTCAATATGATCTTTTCAAATGATTTTGATTTGCATTGTTTTATTTCACTTGCTCCACCCAACAGTAGATACTGTTGTTGGTTTTTTTCTCTTTGGAGACAAGTTCTGATATGAACTGAAAATAATTTAGGTCAGGGGCTGCAATACAAGTTTTTTTAAATTAAAGTTATATATCCCTCTTTAGTTACTTGAAATATTTGTGAAATTGTAGTAAATTTAAACAAATGAATGGCACGTTAATTTATGTGACTTCTTTTCTGTGTCCTGGTAGAATTAGACTCTCTTAAATCTAACATTAAACTTTTTCTGGTATTAAACTACTTTTTGAAAAAATATTTTTTGAGGTATCTTCACATACCATACAGTCCATCCAAAGTATACAATCAATGTTTCACAATATCATCACATAGTTGTGTATTTGTCACCATAATCATGTTTAGAACATTTGTATCACTCCAGAAAAAGAAATAAAAAGATAAACCCTGTCCATCCTATACCCCTTACCCCTCCCTCTGATTGACCACTAGTATTGCAATAGTACTTTAAAAAATACAGTAAAGTTGGTTTTCTCTTTGTATATGGTTCAATGAGTTTTAACATATGCATAGGTCTGTGTAACCAAAATCAGAACACAGGACATTTCCATCACCCCCAAATCCTCTTTTCAACAATGTTATATAAATCGAATCATAAGGTATATAACTTCTTGAGATGCTTCTTTTACTCAACATAATGTCTTTGAGATGCACCTAAATGGTTACATGTATCAGTAGCAATAATTGGCTCTGTTTTATTGCCAAGTAGTGTTCAAGTGTATGGATGTAACGCTGTTTATCCACCACTCATTGAAGGACATTTTGTTTCAGGTATTTGGAAATGATGAAGAAAACTCTCATAAACATTCCTTTGTAGGTTTTTATGTGAACATGTGGGCAGTAGTTCCCCATCAGGAGTGATTTTGCCTTCCAAGAGACATTTGACAATGTCCAGAGACATTTTTTGACATCTCAACCTGGGGTGGGAGGGTGGTGGTGGAGCTATGGGCTTCTAGTGGGTAGAGGCCACAACAATAAACATCTGGACCCAAAGGTTGGGGAATCCTGCTCCAGGGTAACTACCCAGAAGTGGGATTACTGGTGCATATTAACTTTGCAAGTAACTGCCAAACAGTTTTCCCTAGTGGCTGTACCATTTTGCTGCATTCCTATCAGTAATATATGAAAGTTCTACTTATTCCACATTCTCACCAGCAGGCTTGGTATAGGCATTTCTTTTTTAATGTAGTTCTAAGAGGTATATAGTAACATCCATTTATGGTTTTAATTTGTATTTCCCTGATGGTGAATGATGTTAAATATATTTTCATGAACTTATTTGCTATCCATATATACTCTTTGGTGGAGTATCTGTTCAAGCCTTTTGTCCAATTTTTGATTGGGTTCTTTGTTTTCTTACTGTTGAGTTTTGAGAGTCCTTTCTATATTCTGCATACAAATCCTTTGATAGATATGTCATTTGCAAATATTTTCTGTGTATCTGCAACTTGTGTTTTCACTCTCTGCTGTCTTTGGAAGAGCAAAAGTTTTAGTTTTGAAGAAGGGTTGATAACTAATTTTTTTTTTCATGGATTATTATCAAGTCTAAAAATCTTTGCCTAGTCCCAGATCATAAGGATTTTCTCCTATGTTTTCTCCTGAGGGTATTTGTATTTTACATTTCGGTCTGTGATCCATTTTGAATTAATTTTTGTATAAGATATAAAGTATAGTTGAGGTTGATTTTTTTGCATATGGAAGTCCAAATGTTCCAGCACCATTTTTTGCAAAAGCAGCCCTCTCTCCATCAAATTGCCTTTGTACCTTTGTGAAAAATCAATTGGGCATATTTGTGCAGACTCTACTCTGTTCCACTAATTTATGTGTCTATCCCTTTTTCAATACCCCACAATCTTGATTATTGTACCTTTATAGTAAGTCTTAAACTCAGGAGAATATTTTCTTCAACTTTGTTTTTCTTTTTCAAAATCAGTTTGCTATATGTAAATTTTAGAATCAGCTTATCTTTATCTTTAAAAATATCCTCTTGAGATTTTGTTTGGATTTGCATTAAATCTATAAATTTGGGGTAAAATTGACATCTTTATTATGCCAAGTCTTCCAATTCATGTACACAGCATGTCTCTCTATTCATTCAGATCTTTTATTTCTTCTCTGAGAATTTGGTAGTTTAAACATATAGATCTTAGGTGTGTTTTCTTAGATTTGTATCTAAGTGTTTCATTTGTTAGAGCTATTATAAATGGTATTTTTTTGTAATTTCAGTTGCCAGTTGACCATTGGTAACAGAGACATGTGATTGATTTTTGAATGCTGACTCTGTATCTTGCAACCTTGCTTAAATTCACTTATTAATTCAGAATTTTTTTCCTTTAGATTCCTTGTGATTTTCTGTTTCTGCAATCATGCCAACTGAATATAGTGTTTTATTTCTTTCCTTCCAATCTGCATGCCTTTTCTTTTTTTTTCTTTATTACACAAGCTAATACTTCCAGTACAATATTGAATAGATGTGTTAAGAGTAAATCTTCCTGACTTGTTTCCCTCTTAGGGGGAAAGCATTCAGTCGTTCACTGCTAAGTTTGATGTTGACTATAGGTATTTTATAGATATTCCTTATCAAGTTAAAGAAGTTTCCTTCTGTTTCTAGTTTCAGATAACTTTTATCATGAATAGAAGTTGAATTTTGTTAGATGCTTTTTCTGTATTAATTAACATGATCATATAGTTTATAGTTTACTCCTTTAGACTGTTGTTATGCATTGCTGGATTTGATTTGTTAATATTTTGTTGAGGTTTTTTTTTTTTTTTTTTTTTTGCATGGACAGGCATCAGGAATTGAACCCGGGTCTCTGGCTGGCCTAGCAGGCGAGAACTCTGCTGCTGAGCCACCATGGCCCACCTGAGGATTTTTATGTCTGTGTTCATTATGGATGTTGATCAGTAGTTTTCTTTTTTTGATCTTTGTCTGGCTTTATCAAGGTGTTTTAGTTTCCTAGGCTGCTCAAGCAAGTACCATAAAATGGGTTGGCTTAAACAATGGGAATTTATTAGCTTGTGTTTTTTGAGGCTAAAAGAAAGTCCAAATCAAGACATCATCGAGGTGATGCTTGCTCCCTGAAAAACTGGGGCATTCTGGGACTGGCTGCTGGTGATCCTTGGCTCCTCTGTCACATGGCAAGGCACATGACGGTGTCTCCTGGTCTCTCCCTTCTCTTCCAGGTTACATTGATGTAGCTTCTTGCTTCCTGTGGCTTTCTCTCTCTCTGCCTCAATCTCATTCCACTTACAAAGGACACCAACAATATGGTTAAGACCCATTCTGAGTGGTCTGTGACACACACCTTAACCGAAGTAACCTTTTTAAAAGGTCCCACTTGCAATTGGTTCATGCCCACAGCAATGAATTAAGTTTAAGGACATGATTTTCTGGGGTCCATACAGCTTCAAACCACCATATGAGGTGATGCTGGGCTCCTCAAGAAGTGGTCCCTTGAATTCTATTTTCTGCAATGAATTATGTAGAATTAGTGCTATTTAGTTTTTTAATGTTTGGTATAATTCACCAGTGAAACCATCTGGATGAGTTCAATTTCTTTAATAGTTTTAGGACCATTCACATTATCTGTTTCATCTTGGGTGAATTTGGGTATTATGTAATTTTTGAGAACTATTTCATTTGTTTTCAATTTTTTATTCCATTTCACCTAAGCTATCAAATGTATATATGTAAAGTTATTTGTGATAGGTTTTGGTTTATTGGCCACTTGAATAGCCTCTTTTGTAAAATGTTCATTTCTCCTGTCCATTTTTTCTGTGGTCTAATTTTTGTTATGAATTTGTATGTTTTCATTATATATTCTGATTATGAGTCCCAGTTAGATGCATGCACTACAGATGTCTTCTCTCACTCTGTGGCTTGTCTTTTCACCCTCTTTATGATGCCTTTGATGAACAGAGTTTCTTAATTTAATATAGTCCAATTTGTTATTCTATTTTCTTTATCATTAGTACTGTTTAAGAAATCTTTGCCTACCCCAAGTTCAAGAAGATATGCTCCTGCATTATTTTCCAGAAGCTTTATAGTTCTATCTTTCACAACTACATCCACAAGGCACCTGAAATTGATTATTGTGTATGATGTGAGATAGGGCTCAAGTTTCATTCTCCCCCCATATGTTTATCTGACTGATCTGGCACCATTTATTCAAAAAGTATAATTTACCAACTATTCTGCAGCAGCATCTTTGTCATAAATCAAGTATCTGTATGTGTGTGGGCCTTTTTATAGACTCTCAATCCTGCTCCATTGCTCTACCTGTCTATCCTTGAGCAATATGACGCTTAATTTTTACCTCAGTTACTACAGCTTTCTAAGTCTCAATATTTAGAAAAATAAGTCACCCTGCTTTGTTTATCTTTCTCAAGGTTTCTTTGGCCATTCTAGGTCCTTTCTAACTTCCATAAAAATTTTAGAAACAACTTGTCAATTTCTTCCAAAGAAAGGGGGAAAAACCTAATTTACTCAGCAGGACAGTTGATAAGAATTCCCTAACCTGCCATTATTCAAAGTGGAATTACATGTATTTTTTTAAAAAGAATTGAAGGGGTCACACACTTTGGTAAGCAAATCAGCATGAAGAAACACTCCTCATATAAAAAGTCTTTAAATTGTAGAGAAAATATTTCTGAAGTATAGTTTTAAAACAATAAAAGCTCAGCTGACAGGAAAAGAAGATAAATCCGTGGGATCAAACACATTGAGAAATTACAAATCTTGATAACCAATGGAAATTAAGAACAATAGAATAAAATGTGGAAGTAAGCAGATATTGGAAATACTGGATTTCGTATATAAAGAATGTTTGAGATGTTTAAAGAAATAAAATGAAAAATTGAAAGTTGGACTGAGTAACAAGATACTAGTAGGATGAGCAGGGAGACCTAGAAAGACCATTTAGAACTTCTAGACATAAAAATATGAATGAAATTAGAAACCCAATGAATGAGTTTAACAGCTGAAGTACAAAGAGAGATATAGTGATCTGGAGGATGGATAAAAGAAGTTAGTAATAAATCAGGACAAGAAGAGAAAAACATGGAGAATATGGAAGAAAAGTTGCGACATGGAAGATAGGATGAAAAAGTCAAACGTTTAGTCAGAGTTGCAGAAGGAGATAATAGAGAAAGAGGAAAGAAGCAATATATAAAGGATTATAATAGAGTCTTCCAGAATTCATGAAAGACACCAATCCTCAGAAAATTCAATGAATAACAAGAGAGTTAAATCAAAGAAATAGACATTTAGAACAGCAAAGTCAAAGAAAAGGTCTTAAAAGTAACTGGAAGAGAAAAGCCATGCCAGTTAGACTGACAACCAAATTCTTAAAAGCAACAATGAGAGCAAGAAAAGAATGGAAGTACTGGGAGAAAATAACTGTCTTTCTAAAATCACATACCTAGCAAACATATATTTCAGGAATAAAGATGAAATAATGATATTTTCAGACCAAAAAAATCCCAGAGAGTTTTTAACAGAACCGTATAGAGCTGAAATAGGAACTTATAAAGGATGTACTTTAAGAATGATTCAAGAAAGAATGAGAAGCAACTAAAATGGTAAACATGTGGGTAAATGTAACGAACATTGACAGCATGGAATAATGAAAATAATATCTAATAGGTGGTGTTAAGAAAAACAGGATAGAATTAAAATACCATACAATCGCTTTTATATGAGAAAGATGTGATCAGAATTAAAGTATTGAAAATATTTGTATGGTATAGAAGGGCATAAATATCAACTTTAGACATTGTTAAAATAAATATGTATATTATAATTTATATCTGGAGTCAGCAAACTATGGGCCATGGGCCAAAGCTAGCCTGCCACCTATTTTTATAAAAAAAGTTTTATTGGAACACAGCATTACACACTTGCTTACATATTGTCCACAGCTGCTTTTGCATTACAGTGACAAAGTTGAATAGTCAAAACAGAGCCCTTATGACCTACAAAGTATACAGTATTTGCTATCTGACTGACCCTCTACAGAAAATGTTTGCTGAGCCCTAATTTATGGGGTAATCATTAAAAGAATAGAATTGAAATATATAATTAATAAGTTAGTAGAGGGCTAAATAGGATGAGGACACATTTAATCAGTACAAGAAAATAAACAGAAAAAAACAGGACAAATCATATGCACAACATTTTTAAACTACCCATAGGTATCACTGATAATTATTAAAGTTAGAGGACTAAACTCTCCAGTTAAAAGAGAAAGATTTGTAAAATGTTCTTTTTTTTTAAATCCAGCTCTTTGCTTTTACAGGAGTCATGTCTAAAACATAAGGGCATAGAAGGTTGAAAGTAAGTAAATAGAAAAATTATATTAGACAAATACTCATAAAAGAAAGTTGGTATATTAGCTTTGTTAGCATTAGACATAATAGACTTTAGGAAGTGTCTCATCCTCAGCAGGATTGACATTTGGGGCCCAATAATTCTTTGCTTGTGGACTGTAGGATGTTTGGTAGAAGCTCCCCCACCTAAGTTCTGCCAGTCAAAAATGTCTTCAGATCTTGGCAAGTATCCCCTAGGAGCCAAAATTGCCCCCGATGAAGAGCCACCGCTTTACGGGGGGGGGGGGAAGAATTCTTTCTTAGAGATAAGATGGTTATTACATACTGATAAAATTTTAATTCACCTGGGAAGTATAAAACATTTAAATTGTGGGCCCTGAATAACATAGCTTCAGATTGCATGAGACCAAAAAATTGACATGAAACCAGGAGAAAGTGACTAATCAAGCATTGGTAGGAGATTTTAATGCACTTTTGCTCAGTAAGTGATTCATGAAGTAGAAAAGAGTAAGTAATGAGAAAGTTTGTACAAAAAAAAATAGCAAGCTTGGTCTAGTCAATCTGTGTAGAACACTGCATCCAACAGTTGGGGAATTTACATTCTTTCTAAGAACATAGAGAATTTATAAAAATTAACTATATACTGGGCATAAGTTAAGTCTTAACAAATTTTAAACTGTCACATAGTGTACATTTTCAAACAATAGTATAATTAAATTTAGAAATAAATAACATTAAGATATCATTCCATTCTACATATACGATCAGTAATTCTTAATATCACATAGTTGCATATTCATCATTTCTTAGAAAATTTGCATCGATTTAGAAAAAGAAATAAAAAGACAACAGAAAAAGAAATAAAACGATAATAGAGAGAAAAAAGATTATATATACCATACCCCTTACCTCTCGCTTTCATTTACCACCTAATGTTTTGTTTGTTAATTTTTTTAATTAATAAAAAAAGTTTAAAAAATAAATAAATAAAAATAAAAAATTTTTAAAAAGAAAGAAATAACAAAATGATAACTTCCCAACCTCCTGAATGTTGGGAAATTCTAACTAACTTATCAGTCAAAAAATAAATTCTGGAAATTAGAAAATACTTAGAAGTGCATGATAACAAAAAAGTTCTTGTCGATACCTGGAGGCTTCAGTTAAATTGGTATTCAGAGAAAACTATATCCTTTAATGCTTATATTAGAAAACAAGAAAAACTCAAAATTAATAATCTAAGTATTCAACTTATAAAGAGAACAAAAAATAAAGAGTCCACAAGAGAATAGCCAGGGAATTCTTCCAACCCAGTAAGCTCTTACTGGATATGACCCTCACATAGACAACAGCTATAAACTCTGGACAAAATAAACACACCCAAAATAATAAAGACCTGAAGGCACTGGAGAGTGAACAGAAGCAGGGAGATCCTGGAGGGCAGTTGATACTTGGACGAAAGGAATGACCCAAGGTGAATTATCCTTTATGTGTGTGTGTTCTTTTTTTCTTTTTTCCTTTCAGTTTTCAATCTGAGGGCAGGTCAAATCATGGGGTGGCTAAAACTCTGATAGAAAAACCTTAGTCTTTTTGGCCTGAAGAACCAGGAGAAAGAGTTTGGGCAACCGCAGTTGCTGGAAAATGAGTGGGGAATTCTACAAAGATGAGCCAGAGAAGGGGAACAAACAAATTTTGTATATATGTTCTGCCCAAATCTCTGACCTCTGAACAATGCATGTACAGGACAAACTCCAGCTAAGAATAAAGAATTTAGCTGAAATTTGAGCTGCTAAGAGACAGAGTTTGCAGTTTGAGTTCAACCATATTAATTGCCTGCTAAAACTAAACAAAAGCAGCATTCTTAAAAAAATAATATCAGAATCCAGAAGTCTCTAAAGCATGACGTTTACAATATCTAGAATAAAATACAGAATTTCCTAACATGCAAAGAACCAGGAAAATAGCCATTCTCAAGAGAATTCCCCACAGTAGTGTTAATATTTTAAATCTCGATAATGCTGTGGGTTGTATACACACTTGTCTAAACTTAGTGAGGGCACACATATGATTTGTGCAATTAATTGTAGGTATATTTTACATAAAATATAAATAAATAGTGACCTCCAGTTTCAGGTATGCATGCTGAAATAGTTAGGTAGATGTGTATAAACAATTTAAAGTGCATAAAAAAACAAGATGGATTAAAGGACACATAGAAGGATGGACAGATATGTAACAGAAGAAGTATAGTAAAATGCTGGTGGTAGAATGTAGACGGGTAGTATATGGGTGTTCGCTGTATATTTTCTTCAACTTGACTGTTTGAAATTTTTCATAATAACTTGGAAAAAATAAACCCTAAGAAAATAAAATTAATAAAGGCAAAAACAGAAATTAACAAAATAATAAAATTACAGAGGATGAACAACTTCATACCAATGAATTAGAGAACTGTTGAAAATGGAGAAATTCTCAGAAAAACATTATCAAAAACTGACAAGAAGAGATAGAAAACACTAATGGTTATATAACCATTAAAGAAATGGAGTCAGTAGGGAAAATATTACTACAAAGAATCACAGCCTAGAAAACTTCAGACAGGAACTGATGATTACAATTTTACATGAATACCTCCAGGGAATGGTGAAAGTGTGACTCTTCCCCAGCTTATTTTATGAGGCTAGCATAACTCAATCCCAAAACAAATACTAATAGTATATGTAAAAAAAAGTATAGGTCAGTCTCACTCATGAATTCTGATTAAAAATTCCTAAAGAAGAATATGTCCACCCAAATACTTTCTACATGAATATTCATAGCAGTGTTTTTCATAATAGTCAAAAAGTGGAAACAGCCCAAATGTTCATCAACTGATGAATGGATAAATTAAATTTAGTATAACATACAAATGAATATTATTCAGGCATAAAAAGGAATGAAGTTCGGAGACTTACTACAACATGGATGAACCTTGAACACATTATGCCAAGTGAAAGAGGCCAGTCACAAAAGACCACATGTACGGTTCCATTTATATGAAATATCCAGAATAGGCAAATCTATAGAGATAGTGGATTGATGGTGGCTGCCCAGGGCTGGGAAGAGAGCAGATGGGGAGCTGGAAGGATTGAGGAGTAATGGGTAAGGGGTGCAACAGTTCTTTTTTAGGGTGGTGAAAACATTCTAAAATTGCGATAATTGCTCAAATATGTGAATATACTTTTAAAAAATCACTGAATTGTATAATTGGAACAGATAAGTTATATGGTATGTGAATTATAACCTAGTAAAGCTGTTACCAAAAAAATCCTAAATAAGATTTTAGCAAAATGAATCCAGCAATATATATAATCACATGTGAAATTGGCTTAACATTAGAAAATATGGGGATGAACATCTTGGTAAAGATGTCAGGTTGACCACAAGCAGATTGACTATCATCCTAAAACATCCTCTAAAATACCAGTAAAGGGATTTTTTTCAAAGGCACAAACCCACAAGCCTGAGAAGAATTGCAGAAAACTCCCAAGGCAGCTAAATCCTAAATAATCTGGGAGGAAGGCAAGAAGCAACTTAATTTATGCTTTGGAATACCCTCAAGGTTCAGGAATTTCCCAGAGCAGGTAATTCTGAAAGCAGATATGAAGGGGAAGTAAAATAAGGAGGAGTGGGTGGTCTGTTTAAAGAAGGTAGGAGTTAACAATGAGTATGGGTGCTGGATCATTATATTAATATTTCTTTTAGTCTCCAATGTCTTGGAGGGAGATAAGCGAGGGAGCAAAGGAGCTTCATTTCTTTTTTCTTTTTTTTTTTTTTTTTGGCATGGGCAGGCACTGGTAATCGAACCCAGGACTTCATTTCTTAAACTGAACGGTGCATATGTGGGTGTATGTTGCACATATGTTATTACTCTTTGCATGTATGAACTATCTTTAAATGCATTTGGGATGCCTTTACTAGAATTTTTTTTCAAATACTTTTATTGAGAAATCTTCACACACATTACAATCCATCCAAAGTATACAATCAGTGGCTCACAATATCATCACATAGTTGTGTATTCATCACCATGATCATTTTTAGAACATTTGCATCACTCTAGAAAAAGAAATACAAAGAAAAAACTCATACATCCCATACTCCTTACCCCTGCCTCTCATTGACCACTAGTATTTCCATCTACCCAATTTATTTTACCCTTTGTCCCCATTATTCATTTATATATCCATACTGTTAACTCATCTGTCCATACCCTGGATAAAGGGAGCATCAGACACAAGGTTTTCACAATCACACAGTCACACTATAAAAGCTGTATAGTTAGTTATACAATCCTCTTCAAGAACTTTTATTAGAATTTTAATAAGTGTAGGATATTTTCAAGATTTAATCTCAAAAATATCATTGGGCCTGTCTGATCCAAAAAGCTAATAATACTTTTATTCTTAGACATCAATAATCTGAGTCCCGTGATGTTGGTTTCTAGCAGGAGCCCAGACCAGCCAACACCCTGAGCAGTAGTGCTTTTACTTGGACAAAGAAATTCAGCCTGGATTATTTAGCCCTGGACTTTAATAATTCAGCATCACTAGCCCCTGTACAGAAGGTATGATTTTGTGTCTGAGAATTCCTGGGTCACTATATTTGTGTTTAGATTTTTCCAACTGTTAAAGTCATACATGTTTGCTTTAGAAAGCCTTTAAAGTACAGACACAAATAATGAAGACTATTTATATCAGCCATAATTCTGCCACCCAGAGAGAATGAAATTCTGGTGTATTGCTTTCTAGGGTACTTTCTTTGTGTGTCTATGTATAAATGTATTTTATATCCATTTTCTTCAAGATTCGAATCATAGTATTTATGGAAAATTTTCTTACGCCCAGTTCAGGTAGAGTAAAGGGCTCTCTGGGCAGAGGAGGCGCCTGAAGTGGTAACAACCTCCCTCAGTGTGGCTTGCTTAGGGTTAAGGGAATGGTGAGGGTGCCCTATGTTTGGACTAGGATCGCTTAGTAAAGGGCACGGATGCCGGGCTGGGCAGTTTCTCCTTCTCAGGGTAGTGTTCTCATCTGTACATGAGACTAAAAAATAATAAAACCTACCTCAGAGGGCTGCTGTGAGGATTAAATGAGTTAATACACATCAGCAATCCTGACGTTTAGTACCTCCCCCTGCACAGTGTAACCACCGGATAGATGCCTGGGCAGCAACTAAATAGT
Source organism: Myrmecophaga tridactyla (assembly GCA_004026745.1). Classification (NCBI taxonomy): domain Eukaryota; kingdom Metazoa; phylum Chordata; class Mammalia; order Pilosa; family Myrmecophagidae; genus Myrmecophaga; species Myrmecophaga tridactyla. The sequence continues at coordinate 2,933 of PVIY010045384.1, read as the reverse complement.
TTTGAGCCAGGGATGGTCATAATAAAAATTGTGCCTGAGAATGTATAGTTTGGTGAAAAAAATCACAGATGAGAATGTACAGCATGGTTCCAGTATTATTATTTGTTAATCTATGTCTAGAACACTTTCCTCCCGTTCAACTGAATTAACTCCTGCTGCTCCCTTAGCCTTAAATATCATTCTAAAAACTTGAACTGCAACTCCAGAAAGTCTGGTCAGAGGGTGGTATGAGCAGGTACAAAAGGCACATTAGTCAGTTTTGCTGGACTATGCAGTCAAAGCAAACAACCCCAGATCTCAGTGGCTTACAGCAACTAAGGGGTTTTCCGCTTTTGTTCATGTCACAGTGCATTGCAGATTGGGGCAGTTCTGCCACAGGTCATCTTCAGTCCAGGAACCAGGAGGATGCAGTGGTCCCCACCCAAGGCATGCTGGTCTCATGGCGGAGGAAGAGAGAGATTTCAGAATTGCATGACACGGTTTCCCCCTTAGGATTGGCACGTGTTACTTCCACTCATATTGCATTGGGCAAAGCAAGACAAATGGCTGGAGCAAAGCTGAAGGGAGTAGAGTATGATAGGATATTTATACACAGACACACAAACTGGGCTCTTCCATATGCATGGACCCAGTAGGAAGGGGCAGCAAATATTTCACAGTAATATAATCTACCTCAGAAGAACAGACATTTTCCTGCCTTTTTAATTAATGTAACAAAAACCTTCTTGTTCTCCCCCTGCAGAAACTTTTCCTTTCAGAAGAGCAAAGAGTAGACTATGTCCAAGTGGACGAACAGAAGACTCAAGCTCTCCAGAGCACGAAGCAGGAGTGGACTGATGAGAGGCAATCCAAAGCATGAGAGATGTGGGCTCGGGGTACATGTGTGATGGGGAAATCAGGGGCTTAATTTGAGTACCTCTTCATACAATGCTTCCTCTCAGTTGGTGCTTTGTGATGTTCAGCTCCCTAGCCTGAGCCTGGGTCCACTGTTTCCTTCTCCAGTCCCACTGCCCTGAATTCATTCAGCAGTGAAAAGAAGGGGGAGAGATTGGGGTTTCCACAGGCGAGAAGTACAGTGTACAAAGCTCCATTCATTCAGACAGGGGAGAAACAACAAAAACAAGATTTGGGAGAACGTTTTTCCCTAGAGTTTGGTTAAAAACCCTCAAATGAGGCATTAGGAGATGAGAGGGAAGTCAGTATTGTTACCAAGAGAATGTCATCCTTTTCCTGCAATAGCTAAAATGTTGACCTCTCCCCTGTGCTTAGATCAGAATCTTAAATTATCTGGCTAATGGGGTCCTTGCTAATTTTTCACTTCTGCTTCAGCGATCTCTTTAGGTCCTAAGAGTCCGAATCAGCCTTAATGATGACATTATGTTGCTTCTTCCTTTTTGTGGTCCATGGGCCTCAGCATGAAGGCCTTAGTTGGCCATGGGTTTTATCTGATGGCCTTTCCATTTCCTTTTGAGCCCCTGAGACCAGAAGACGTGTCTGAACAGCTTGGAGTTAAGTCTGCCATTTCGGTCAGTGTCTTATACATGAGGATGCATTGAATAGGCAGGTGGGTCCTTGGCTGTCAGGGCAGTTGATGCAGCTGTGGGCTGTGCTGCTGCAGAGGGAAGTAAATGCCAGTCTCCTTCTGTCAGACCATAAAAGAAGGCATTTTGATTTTCACAGTGGCAGGTTCTGATGACATCATTGTCTTCCTTAAGCAGAGAGCAGAAAACTTGCTGAGTGCATTAAATGAGTTTAGAGTCCTCGGTGATCGCAGAGAGAGTGCCCTGCACCGCAGTCAGCTGCACGTCAGGACACAGGCCACTTCTTTACCCATGTGACTGGCAAAGAGTCACAGGGTCTTAGGCAAGAATGCAGGGCTCTAGGCTGCATGTTCCCATAAATCTTAGCTCCCCCATATGTGGGGCATGTTTATAGATCATTAATTACGTGACAAAAGCTGGTGCAGAAAAATTGTATGCCCAAGTGTCAAGATGCCACACTGGGATGATGGTAGCTCCAAAAAGAAAATACAGCTGCAATCGTGTCAGTCGTGAAATGTCGTTTGATTGACACTCCCATCCCCCCCCCCAGGAACGTATTTACTGCATGAAACAATACGCACTTGAGTAGTGTGACCTGTTTAGAAGTAAGTAGTTAATACGGCCACTGTAGCTTAAAGATATAGAAAGTGACAGTGATGTGGTATAAGGATTAATTCCATCCAGGGTGTAGGTAATTATGTACTGCTTTGATAGAAGTGTGGATGGATGCCTGGGTGAAAGTGCAGCAATTCAGAGAAATATTGGGCAGGTAGTTTTTGAGCTTAGGACAGCCTGTGTTCCAGAGAGAGGCGCCTCTAGTCAAATCTCGTCTTCCAGAAACGATCGGTGTGCAGTAGAGGGCTACACCTCTGACCGGGGAAGAGCCCGATGTTTGTATAGGAATGAGTGCAGATACATTTCAAGTCTAGCACAAATAACATGTCTCTCCACTCTATGGTGTGCACCTGCCTTAAAAATTTGGAAATCAACATAACAGGGCCACGCAGTGAATGAATTGCATATCGTTGCCTGCACTTCACCTTTATTTCATTTTCTTTCATTTCATTTCATTTTGCTAGGGAATTCCTCCAGGTCGGGGGTTGTGCCATGCAGGTTGTGGGGCCCGAAGGCCGTGAGGCAGGGACAGCTGGGGAATGAGCTTTCCTGGGGTGGGCGGAGCCCCTGCACACGCTACTTCCTGTGCGGCCGAGGTCGGCTGCAGCCAGGTCTTGCACACCCACGTTGAAACCGAGGGCCTGGCTCTCTGATTTTAACCATCCATCCTCTACAGACTGGTGATATTGGGGCGTGAATAAAGGCTTTGTAAAGGGGAGTGACGCCCGAGCTGCCCCCGCGTGCGCCCCCGCCTCTGTCACCCGCACTAAGGTCGCT
>PVIY010045383.1:0-19116 GCA_004026745.1 Myrmecophaga tridactyla | reverse complement strand
TTCAAACTATTGAACTGTGTTCTGGTAGCCTTGATTATTGAAGATGAGCGTTTAAATATATCACTTTTTTTTTATTTTTTTCATTATTTTTTTAAAAATACCAAAAAAACACCAAACACAAACATTCTTAACTTTTGATCATTCCATTCTACATATATAATCAGTCATTCACAATATCATCACATAGCTGCATATTCATCGTGATGATCATTTCTTGGAACATTTGCATCTATTCAGAAAAAGAAATAAAAAGAAAACTGAAAAAACTTCATACATACCATACCCCTTACCCCTCCCTTTCATTGATCACTAGCATTTCAATCTATTAAATTTATTTTAACATTTGTTCCTCCTATTATTTATTTATTTTTAATCCTTATGTTTTACTCATCTGTTGACAAGGTAGAGAAAAGGAGCATCAGACACAAGGTTTTCACAATCACACAGTCACATTGTGAAAGCTACATCATTATTCAATCATCTTCAAGAAACATGGTTACTGGAACACAGCTCTACAAATATATAGCTTTTACAAGGTGATTGTATGATTATGAAAACCTTGTGTCCGATGTTCCTTTTATCCAGGACAGATGAGTTAAAAAAAAAAAAAAAAAGAAAGAAAGAGAAATAGATAAATAGATAAATAATGGGGGGTAAAGGGTAAAAAAAAAATGGGAAGATGGAACTAAGTGGTCAATGAGAGGGAGGGGTAAGGGATAGGAGATGTATGAATTTTTCTTTTTTCCTTTAAGTTCTTTTTCTGGAGTGAGGCAAATGTTCTAAAAATGATCACTGTGGTGAATAAACAACTATGTGATGATCTTGTGAGTCGTTGATTGTATACTTTGGATGGACTGTGTATGTGCATATATCAGAGTTAATATATATTTATTGGCAGAGGGGCACGGATGTGGGGGGCAGGGGGCAGGTGACATGGCCACACACAAGCCTTCCCTCGGGGGCAGTGGATGGGGGCTGGGGGTGGGGGGCAGGCCTCACCCCAGTCAGCTTCTGCCCAAAGCACAGCTTTGGGGGACAGGACACTTCAGAGGTGGTGCCACCGTATTGCCCCAAAAAGATGGGCACTTCTCTTCCACCAGCAGCAAGGCAGATGGGGACAGGACAGTCTTCAGGGCCACCAGGACAAGCAGGAGCACGCCGGCCACCTCAGTAGGCAGGAACACCCTGACCCAGAGCATGACACCAGGGAAATCACATGCAAAGTCCCTCATCTTTGCATCCCCAGGCGTAGGGCTGGGACCCCAGGCCAGCGGGCTCCACCAGCCTCCCTCTCACCAAGGGGCAGCCTCTGGGCTCGGCCTCCCTCTGACACCCCTGTCAGTGGCCAGGTCCTTGCCTGCCAAGGCCCAGCTTGGGAACCAACCCACTTGGCTGCCTCCCCTTGGAAGAAGGCCAAGCCTCAGGAGTGGAAGACTCCAGGCTAGGCCACACCTGCGCCAGGTAAGCCATAAACAGATGAGTTCTGGAGTAGCTGGAGCAAAGTCCCTGTTTCTTGGCTCCCAGCCAGCACATGCAGGCAAGGGCAATGGCAGAGCCTGGCAGCTGCGAACTTGGAGAGTAGACCTCAGTTTCCCCATCTGTTGCACAAGGATGATAAGTCCGGGGGGGGTGGGGTGTGAGGGGAGCAGATGAAAGTGTTCTTGAGGGGCCCTCCCCTTCCTGGTCCCTTCACGGAGGCCCCTCCCCCTTCTCCCAGCACTGCCCCAGGACTCAGCTGCCCCGGGCCTACACTCTGGCCACTGCCCTGGCCCCCTCAGGGCTCCGTGCCAGACCAGAGACAGGAGGAACATGCCGCACAGAACAGGAGCATCCCCAGCCCCTCGCCCCTCCCGGGGACCTCTCCTGCCTCCAAGGGCTCTGAGGCTGCCTGAGGCTGTGCAGACAGGCTGTTCCCAGCGCCCTGGCCTTGGCAGGCCCACAGAGCTGTGGCAATCGCGGGGCGGCCCCTCCTGGTGGACGCTGGGCACTGCCAACTCTGCCCATTTTCTGGAAGCTGAACCAAGCAGCCACGGACACGCATGGCGCCATGGTCAGGTAGGGCTGGCAGGAGCAGTTCCCAGCACAGGGCAGCTCCACTAGGCCATCCTTTCTTTCCCTGGTTCTCCTCCAGGTTCTCAGGGCCTGGCCCACCCTCTCCCCTGGCCCAGTTGCCTCACCCACAGCCTGCATACAATAGCTATTGCTACAGTCATTAGTAAATGAAGTCTCCAATCGCAGCAGCCATCGAAAGATCCATTTCTGTGCTAGTTCTAGGGAGTTGGCCTGGCACCTCATTTTAGATCCACTGCTCCCCAGCAGGGAGGCAGGCTCGGGGCCCAATGGTCGCTGTCTGGAAACAGCTATAAAACGGGGCAGAGTCCAGGAGGCACCAGACAATGGGCAGCATGGGAAGGGTAGGCCCCAGGAAGGGACATGAATGCAGTGGGTCCTCTGGGCAGGGAGTGGGGACGAAGCAGGCATAGAGGGAGCTCCGGAAAATGGGTCTTGGATTCCAGCAGGCTGCCCACTTGAGCCCCCGGGCCACCCACCAAGGAGCAGGGAGCCCTGGAGGCATGCTTGTCACAGCCCACCTACTGCTGTCCCCTGGGCACATGGAAGCACAGCAGACAAGACTGCAGGAAGGCCAGCTGAGCTCCCACACGGGCAGAGGCCTGGTGGGACTGGGCCAAATTTGGGTGTCAAGGAACTGGTCTGTGACTCAGGGCTGCAAGCAGCACAGGCTTCTCTCCCTCCTCCCCTCCCACTTCCCCTCTCTCCTACCTGGGTTCCCCCCAGCTCCTGCGGTTCAGGTACTAAGAGGTCCATGAAAGCATGTGCCAGGCAGGTCTCAGTGACACAGGGAGCACCATGGGGATTCCGGGGTTGACACGGGCTGGGACCTCCAGTCGCCCCAACCTGCAGGAGTGGAGGGACCTCACTCAACACCCTGGGGAGAAGGGAGAGAAGCCCAAACTCTCTGCAGCCCGAGGAAGGGGTCCTGAGTCGCAGGCCAGTGCAGGCTGAGCCCTGGGCCCTGGACACCCAAACCCAGCCCAGCCCGCCCAGGCCTCTGCCTGCTGTGGGAGCACAGTTGGCCTCGGCTCTGGTCTTGCTCACCAGGCTTCCATGCACCAAGTGACAGTAGTACGTGGGCTGCAATAAGCACACCCCCAGGGCTCCCTGCTCCTTGGGGGTGGCCTGGAGCCCACTGGTGATGGCCCTCTGGAGCCCGAGACAAAGAGCCATGCAGCATGAGAAGGATAACCCAGATGGTTTTCGGGAAGTGACCCCCAAAGGGGTCCAAGGCAACTGGGAAGCTGACAGTGACCAACTGCTGAAGCCACCCTGTCCAGGAATGAAGCAAAAGGTGCAGAGAGGTCCAGGGAGGCTCAGGAAGGGTCCATGGTCACACACAGGTCAACAGAGCCTAGATCGGAACGCGGGTCCCAACCCCACTGGGGCACCTTCCAGGCCCGCCTCTGACACGTTCCTCCTCTCCAGGCCTCGCCACCCTGCCGGGAGTGGGCTGCACCCTCATTTTAGAGAGGAGGAAGCAGAGGCTCCATCAAGAGGCAATGCCACCTGCCCAATTCCACTGGCTCCTCCAGAGAGGGGAAAAGAGCCCTCACAGGGTGCCTCAGTCCCCAACGGGGCACCGCCCGGGGCAGACATGGTATTGGGCAGAGCGCCAGAGATGGCCCTGGGTCCAAGTCAGGACAGCTGCACTCCAGCTAGCTCCACCTGACTGCTGTGCGCCCTCGGCCAGCCCCTGCCCCTCTCTGGGCCTGCTTCCTCACGCTCGTCTCTAAGGGCCTGACCTTCTCGGGGTCTTCCCCACCGGCTGCAAGCACAAAGCCCTTTAAACCTGGTATTCTTACAGCCAAGCTCTTCATCCTTCACATTTCAGCTCCCATGTCACAGGACTATTTTGTGGGTGTCCCTCTCTTGGCTCTTGTTGCTTTTTGCCTGGCACCCCCGTGCTGCATCCCCGCACCTGTGCAGCCCCTCCTCCACCCCCACCTCAGCCCTCGAGCCCCTCCTTTCCCTGCCATCTGGTGCCTGCAGACCTTCAGCAAATATTTGTTAGTGGAATGGAAAGCAGGTTTGGGGAAAGGCAGGTGAGGGACTGGAGTACTGTGACTCATGGAGGCACTTTGGGCCACTTTCCACCTTTTCTGTCACATGGTGGCCACGGGGAGTGACGCGGAAGGGGTCTTGGGGGAGCTTTTAGATGAAGGAAATGTTCTAAAATTGGATTAGGGTTATGGTTTCACCATTCTGTCAAATTAGTAAAATTAATTTTGTTATATGTAAATTATACCTTGATAAAGTGGTTAGAAAATTAAAGATTAGGTGTGTATCCAAAAGAATTGCAGACAGGTATTCAAGCACATACATGGACACCAATGTTCGTTGCAGCATTATTCACAATTGCCAAAGATGGATGAATAAGCAAAATGTGATCTAGCCATACAATAGAGGGTTATTTCAGCCATAAAAAAACAAATGAAGTCCCCCCATCTTACTATCCGGAACTCCGATACGCTCTTTAACGTTAGGGACTCCCAAGTTAATAGGTCAAGCCCTTGCTCCTGTGAAGCTTGCTTCTGTAATGGTGAAGCTGAGCCTACCTATAATTATGCCTAAATTACTTCCAGAGAACCTTTCATGTTTCTCAGATGTGGTCTCTCTCTCTCTAAGCCCAACTCTGCAAGGAAAATCATTACTTTCCCCCCTACATGGGACATGACATCCAGGGGTGACAGACTCCCTGACAATGTGGGACATGACTCCCAGGGATGAGCCTGGCCCTGGCGTCATGGGATTGACAATGTCTACCTGACCAAAAGTGGGGAAAGAAATGTAACAAAATAAGGTTGCAGTGGCTAACAGATTTCAAATAGAGTCAAGAGGCTATTCTGGAGGCTACTTTTAAGCAAGCTTCAGCTAGATATTGCTAATTACCATGGTTTGCCAAGTCACAACCAACAGTATTCCTATAAACCCTAAAGAATGCCCAGGGCTCTATCTGAGAGTCTATAAAAGTTTCACGCACTAAGTTTATTTTTCAGAAACTTAAAGCTTCCAGATTATTCCTAGGCCAGATAAGCCCTGAAACCCAGAGTCACCAACCCTCTCCCCAGAGCATCAACTAGTGGCATCCCCCTTCCCCATAATGTCAACCCCCTTTTCATCATGAAGAAGTTTCCAGTCATTGTGCAAATATCCCTGAAGACTGGGAGAAGGATCAAATCAGAGGGAGGAGCTGTAACAGAGAAGATAAGATCCAGCAGACAACTGTGACCTACTGACTCATGATATTGATATTTCTTGTTAGTCTCTAGTGATTAGAACAGTTAGAAAGGAATACCTGAAATTGTGGAACTAACCCATACCATACTTTGAAATTTGCTCTATAGCTACTTGTTAAACTTGAATGTATCACTCTTCTGCACATATATTTCACAATTTAAAGAATATCAACATAAAAAAATATGTTGTTTAAAAAAGAAAAAGAAAAAAGGAATGACGTGCTGGTGCACGCTGCACGTGAGCGAACCTTGAAGCCACGTTGAATGGAATAAGCTGGGATTCATTTGTGTGAAATAACTTACAATAAGCAAACTCAGGGAGAGAGAAAGTAAATTAGAGCCTTGCCAGGGTCGGGGGTGGCAGGGAACAGGGAACCTGCTTAACAGGTGCAGAATTGTTATTTATTTATTTATTTATTTATTTATTTATTTATTTAAAAAATGAAGAACAAAAAAACAAAAACATTAACATTCCGTTCTACATAAATAATCAGTAATTCTCAATATCATCACATAGTAGGTGCAGAGTTTTTGTTTGGGGTGAAGAGAAAAGTTTTGGGAATAGATGGTGGCAATGGCGACACAATATTGTGAGCGTAATCGATATCATTGAAGTGTACACATAAACGTGGTTAGACTGGGAAATTTTGTGTTGTGTATATGTTACCACAATAAAAAAAAATTTAGTTGAGGAAAGAATATGGGGTCAGTGAATGCCGGGTGGAAGAAAGCCCCAGCAGTGACAGGCAGGCTAGAAAGAATAAGACAAAAGGGGACATAGCATGCTGTCAACCGCACACCAGCCCTGCGGCCAGAGCTAGAGGTTGGGACGGTGGTTCTTTCCAGGTGTCAGGGAAAAAAGCCCACCAGGTGGTCCTGGTGCGGCCCTGGGGTTAGAGCCCCAGCTCTGCTGTCTGCCAGCTGACAAACCTGGTCGGGTGGCCTCACTCCCCAGGTTCTCGGCATCCACCAAAATTCAAAATGTCCATAAGGCAAAAAATAAATAAATAAAACAAAAAGAGTAGTCAAAATTAAAAGACAAAGGACAAACTCAGGAAGATATTTGTTACATGTGCCAAACAGAAGGTTCCCATAAGTAATATACTAAAACACACACACACAACTATTACAAATCAAGAAAAAGGAAGACCCTACCAGAAAAGTGAGCCAAGGACAAGAGAAGGAAATCCACAAAAGAAGAAACGCTGAAATGAAGAAATATTCGGCCTCACTCATCAGCTTACAGGTGCCAGCTAAATCGGATGCTTTCACCCCATGGACTGAAGTGGGGGCGGGGGGTGAGGGCAGGACCCCGTGACGCAGCTGGGGGCATTTGGCTGGAGCCGGCCCCACAGCCAGGCCAGGGCTGGTCCCGGAGGAAACGGTACGGGCCAGGCACACCCGAACCCGCCTCAGACAGCTCGGCTCTGGTGGGATTAGGCAGTCACTCCCGTCACATGCAACTCAACACAGAATTACAGGAGGGGACAAATGCCATGAGGTCAAAGTGCACAGCACCCCAAGGAGGAGAAAGCCGGTCGGGCAGGAGTGTGGGGCGCATGTGCACAGGTTGGCAAGAACCTGGTCGTGCTGGAGACACGCAGTAGTAGCTGGAGACCAGCCAGGGTGGACTGTGTCCGCAAATGCTACCACAGATCAAGACTTTTTGTTCCCTCCAGAGAGGCAACTGTTCAGTGTTTGCCAGCATACCGCTGGTGTGTATGAGTGCTTCCCAGGGGACATTTACCCTGAGACCTGAAGGATATGAAGGATGCATAAGAGTTTGGTAAATGAAGAGTAGGGGCTAAGAATCCAAGCAGAGGGAATGGCATTTGCAAAAGCAGAGAGGTAGGAAGTAGGGAGAGGGTGGTGCCTTCCACAAGGTGGCTGGAGGACAAGGGAGGAGATGGCCACCAGGAATTCTAGCAATGGAGGCCCTTGGAGAACACAAGCAGGGGAGGATAGGAACAGATCAAGATAGGAGCAGGAGGTAAGGGAAGGAACCCCCTTCAGGATCACCAGTGGTCTATGCTGTGCACCCAGCACCCCTCCATCCCTCCCGACCCAGGAGCACAGCACCCCTGTAACCCTGCAGTACCATGGGGCCTGCCCATCACAGCCCAGTGCCTACTGCCCACAATGACTGGGTGTGACCAATCCAAACCCAGCCCACTGCAGGACTCACAGCTCTGGCCAGAGGCCAACTGGCTGAAAGGGAGGTCCCACCATGTAAGCCCATCTTGAGTCCTTCCTTTAGCCGGAGGGAAGGGGACCCCTCTCTTCTGCGACCTGGGAACTGGGTGGACACAAGCTTGATGCTGCCTGCAGCCACACGGCAGAGAAGGACGAGGTCTCCAGGCAGACAGCAGCATAGACAGGGAGGGTAGCCGTGGGACCGACCTGCACTCCACCCCTGGAGCTGGGAGAGCCTGCAAGCAAGTTTCCCTGGAGCCCTGCAAATGCCTCAGGCAGTCCTTAGGTGGATTTTACCCTCTTGCCACTGAAAGAGTCCCAGCCCGGGCCTTTCCTGAGTAAATAATCCAGCAACTGCCAAAAGAATCTTACTTCCTTGTTTTCCTCTTTTGTTTATTTTTGATTATTTTAATTCTTTTCCCCTGTGCACGTCCTGCTTTCCCAATTTAAAACCAAAAACCAAAATCGCAAGCTGTTTGTCTTTGAAAAGACAAAAGCAAAGCCTGCTTCTTATTCCACTGGCCACACCTGGCTTAGCCGCTGCTGAAAAAGTCTTGCTGGCTCTGTGCCTGACCTCCCTGGTTCTCAGGGGCTGCAGAGGAGCCCGACTTCTTAGTCACTGTTCCCTGGGAGCAGATCTCCATCTCAGGTGGAATCTGGAGATGGACTTTGGCTCTGCCCGTTGAGTACCTGCAGCCAGTGTTCTGATTTAGAGATCAGGACCTTTATTGGACATCCACTGGTCCTCAGCAGCTTGGTGTGGGCTGCAGTGGCCTCCTGGGTGGGACCAGAACACACTCTCAGGCAGGGTGGGCCTGAGCATCAGCCTGCTCTGGCAAGCCAAGAGCCCAGGGAGCTGGAGCCAGGGAGGGGAAATCCAGAGGGCAGCTAGGGGGCCTCCCTGTAGGAGGTGGAACTGAACCAATCCTGGCAAGGATGAGCAAGGGTGAGCCAGGCAGACCAAAGAAGAAGGCCTTCCAGGGGGAACAGCTTAGTCAAGTTCCTGGAGGAGTGACAATGGCACATTCCAAATTCGTTAGTTCAAAGCTGGACCAGTTTCAGCGGCTGAGAGATTTCAAACAGTCGAGAAGTTAGCCGGCTGTTCTTACACATTATGTAGATTATCACCTTTTTAGATAAGTGCCTGAAAATGTGGAGCTGGGTTCCAGTTGCCGTGTTTCTTGAAGATGATTGCATAATGATATAGCTTTCGCAATGTGACTGTGTGATTGTGAAAACCTTGTGTCTGATGCTCCTTTTATCTACGGTATGGACACATGCATAAAACATATGGATTAAAAAGAAATAATAGAGGGAACAAATATTAAAACAAATTTAGTAGATCGAAATGCTAGTGATCAATGAAAGGGAGTGGTAAGGGGTATAGAAAAAAATAGGGGAAAGAAAGGCTAAAATATATTGGGGTAGATGGAAATGCTAGCAGTAGATAAGGGGGAGGAGTAAGAGGTATGGTATATATGAGTTTTTTTCTTTTTTCTTTTTATTTCTTTTTCTGGATTGATGCAAATGTTCTAAGAAATGATCATGGTGATGAATATACAATTATGTGATGATATTGTGAGTTACTGATTATATACCAAGAATGGAATGATCATATGGTAAGAATGTTCGTGTTTGTATGTTACGTTTAAAAAAATTTTAAATAATTTAAAAAATTTAAAAACTGGACCAGTGGAGAAAAGCCACAGTGTAAAGTGGGAAGGAAACACGAGGAACAATTCCTGGAGGGCAGCCCCTACCTCTCCAAGTCTTCCAACCTTCTTGGCCTCCTGCTCCAGGAAACCTCCTGGATTGGTTCTAAAGCCTGTGGCTTCTCTCTTTAAAGAGAGATCCTGGAGTGCCAGGTACCGCACCGGCACCTCCACATCTGAGCCCTCATTTCCTCTTCTCACCCAGTCTGCCAGCAGGGATGGCTGCCCATTCTGCATACTGGGAAAGTGAGACTGCAGCCCACAGTGTCTGGAGCCCTCAAAGCAGCTCTGGGTTAGGCCCAGGTTCCTGCTCTGTGACCACAAGCTCCATGTGGGCCAGGACTCTGACCTCAGCACCTCTCCCAGCCAGTCTACAACCAGTTAGTCCTGTGAGGGGAAGCCCGGGGGGAAAAGAAAAGTGCCAATTAGACTGCTTAAAAGTAAGTAAATAAGAAAAAGCTTCTGTGAAAGCAGGAGACAAATTCTAAATATATGGCTAACAAAGGGTTAAAAGCCTCCTATACGAAAAGCTGTAACAAATCAACACACAAATGATGAACCCCAGAAAAAAGAAAAGAAGAAATGGAAATGGCCAATCACAACATGAAACCAATCATCAAATAAATGCAAATTAAATCTGAAGTAAAATATTGTTCTGTCAATCTGGTAATAAAGATTAAAATGTTTGCCAGTGAGCCTAGTGGGTGTGAGTGTAGGTCCACAGCTGGGAGTTGACCTGACTCAGGCAGCAGTCTGCCACTGGTGCAATTTGACAGCATCTAATAAATGTTGCTCCAGCACTGAAGCCCTTTAATTCAGTAAAAAGGGTAAAAGACTATCAATCTCAAGCAGATTCTGGGAGACAAGCTTGCTTGTGCATTAGACATGAATGAAGTTATGTATATGAATGAATGAATGAATGAAGTTATGTATATGGCTACCTGACCTACCACAGGTTAGGTAGCCAGATACATAAATAACCTCAATAACAGGGAAGGAAGGTCGCCAGGCATGAAGCTATAAAATACACGACAAGTGTGGACTGGGTTTTTGGTACAATCTCCATTTAAAAAAAAGAAAAGAATAAAGGGTGTCTCTGGTTCTGCGTTGGAACCCCACATTTCAGGGTGGAGTCTGCAGCCCCAAGACCCGGGAGCTCTGCGCACAGCAGGTGCCCAGCGGTTACAGGCGGAGCAGCGAAGCCGCCGCGGAGCTGCCTTCGTGGGTAGGGTCGGCGCAATCCGCACAAAGACCGCTTCTCCTGGGCATGCCCCTTGAGCTTGGCGGGTCGCCGAGTTCGCGCCCAGGTCCTGGCCCCTGCCAGGAAAGGGCATCTGAGCCGCGATCCCTCACCGCACCCCGGCCGCGCGGATCCTGGCTCAGGAGCCGGGATCCTCGGGTCCTCGTGCTCAGATCCGAGGCAGAGACGCGCAGGGAGTTTCAGACCGACGAGGGGGACCCTTGGGGACCGCAGGCGCTGTGAGGACGGCAGAGAGGCTCTTGGAGCGAGCGCGGCCCCACAGCAGCGACTCCCCGGGCTTGGGCTTGCCGGAGACTCCGGACGGCCCCTCGGGGATTCCCCCACCCCGAAGGTCGGGATTCCGGGGCCCGAGCTCACCGAGCATCTCCTTGCGCCGCTGCGTGTGCGGCTGGTCCGTGTAGACCCACTCGAAGTCGCTGCGGCCCGCGCTGTTACCCATGGCAGGGCTGGGAGAGCAAGACTCAGCGCGCGGCGGAGGGCACAGCTGTGCTCCCCGGCTCCGCTCCACCTGCAGCCGCCGCCCGCGCGGACCTAGTCAAGATCGGGGCTCGGGGGCGGGGCCTCGTGGCGGGGTGGGGCTAAGGCAGTCCTGCAGCCTCTAGATGCCCGGAGGGACCGCGTCCCATCTAGCGGAGGCCGCAGGATTTGCGCAGCCCTGACCTGGGGCTGGTCACGGGCACGTCTTCCAACCTCAGTCGCCTCCGTTGGAAAAGGGGGCGAAGGGGACCCCGGGTGGAGCTGCAGTGGCCGCACGCGACCGGGAGAGTCCTCGGAACCCCCGTTTGCGTCCTGGAGCCCGCTGCCCGCTGCCGCCTGCAGGCCTCCTCGTCCTGGTCGAGGGCGAGCCAGTCGACCGATTCCACCGAGGCCCCACGCGGCTGAGCGCCAGTTTTCTCCGCGGCCCAGCCTTGCTCACGTACGAGCCGGTAATAGCACCCACTGGGGCAGAATGGGGATTACATGGATGCAACAGTGCCGGTAAACAGAAGGTGCTCAAGCAAGGTTCACCTCCCGCTTCCTCCCCTACCCTTCCGTTCACACAGTAAGGCGTTGGGCAGGTGATGTGTTGGCGACAACCACGTCAGTTTCTGAACCAGCGGGGGTGAGTCAGACCCACCCCTGCTTTCAGGGAACACAGGCAGGGAAGTGGCCTAAAATGACTCAGGACAGTACGTGCTGTGACACAGGTTCTGGGTCAGCCAGGACCCAGTAGAGGGGACTTTTGAACTGAAGGATAAGTAGGAGTTCACCAAATGTGTGTGTGTGTGTGGGGGGGGGGTGATGCGGGCCATGCATTGATGGTAGAAGGAACAGCAGATGCAAAAGTTCACAAACATGGAAAAACCAAGATGTTCTCAGAATGGAGAGTTGGATTTTTGGGGGTGGAAGCACAGGGCTCCCCATCTTCACCATCCCCAAAATACTTGTCTCCCTCCTCCCTCTCTTTTGGGGCTTTGGTGGTATACCTGAGGGAGTCTGTCCCCTGCTTGGAGCTGCCTGGCAGCAGACTATCTCAGTAGCCAGAGGTACAAGCCAGCAAGCAGTCATGAGAAGCCTCTCTCCCACCCCATGGAAGCCTGCCACCCAGGAGTGTGGCACACTTACTTGGCAGGCCTCCCTCACCACCAGGCCAGAGGTAGTCCTGGCATGAGCCTGGAGAGGCAGCCACTGACAGTGACGTCCTATGGGCTGCCTGCACTTGTCTGAGTCAGGCTGTGGGGAAGCAGATGGAAATGCAGGCCGGCTCACCATCCAAAAGGGAGACCCCCAGAGCCCAGCACTGCTTCCACCCCCTTCAGCACCCAACGGGGTCACCCATTGCCTGCATATTTCCAGAGACAGCTCACTGCTCCCTGGGGCAGCTTGCTCTGTTTTGAGCAATAAGGGCCTTCAGAGGTCATCATGCCAACTGCCACTTTACAGATGGGAAACCAAAACCCAGAGTTACAGGGCATGTAGCCATAAGCAGCAAAGCTGGACAGGCCTCTGGCCCCTGACCTTTGACTTCAGGGGCTTTTAAGGTCCTGAAGTCAGTGTGTTCACCCCCTCTTCCCCATGTTGAGCTCAGTGACACCTGCCCTCCTGAAAGTTGTTCCTGGGCCCCAGCTCTGCCCTCTGGGACACCACTAAGTCTGCCAGCCCCATCCGCCCTAGAACAGGCTTCAGAAACCCTCATCACAAGTCTGCCCCAGGACACCCACACTACAAATGTGTTTTTTCTTTCATTTCTAGGACCTGTGGCAGAATGGGGAGGTGACAGCAGGCACCCAGACCAAATTCATCACTCCAATTTATTTTCTCTGGTCCCAGCAGATATCAGGGGCTTGGCAATTCCTTGGCAAGTGCACAAGTCGGGTGTCACACCTCTTGGGACTTTTGTCTCTCCCCACACAAATCAGTGTGTCCTCTGACTTGTCCCCTTCTTGGCCTCAGTTTCTCCATCTGTAAAATGAAAGCAGTGGAACAGAAAAGGGACATTAGGTAAAAACAAGGAAATGTGGATGGGCACGCTGCAAAGCCTGGCTTCGAGGAACAGTGATTCCAAGTTGACCCCTGGCTACAGTGGCTTGAGCCAGGGCAGCATCCCAGGGGGTGGCACTGCCCACTCGTGGGCCCCTGGGGATGTCTGAATGGGGACCCATCCTAAGTATTTAGAGATGATGGAATTAGATAGAGGAGAAGCAACCAAGTTTATATAACATTCTTGGTTTACCTGGAGAGTAGAAGTTGGCATGAAGTAACCGTGTGGGTTTACCAGAACTCCAGCTCGTCTGCCTTGGGATAGAAGAAGAAGGGCCCCAGACTGAGATGTCTGTATGCCCACCACTACATCCTTCAGCCATACCAGGATAAGGGAGATCTTGAGGACATCCTGGGAATTGCAAGGTGACTTAGATTGCCTAGTATTGCACTTTGGCCATGGTGGAATCCTATTACACAATAATCTTATAACTTACTCACGGATATATGCTGCCAGACCCAGTGAAGGTTGCACTTCGCAGTTGAAAGCTGTCCTTCCAGATGCTTGTTTTATTCACACAGGGGTGGATCTGAGACTAATTGGCCTGCTTCCATCTTCCATTGCATAGACTGTTGGAGTTGGCTTTGCTGGTCCATTCTACAGATTTTCTTTCTGAAAAATAGGATGTTCCCAGATAGAAAAATGGTTTTGTTAAATATATGTATATATATGGGGTAATTGCTCTAGAACTTTCTTGTATGGAGATACCATAAATTCCGTTTGATACAGGTTTATGCCAAGGATATGTTCACTCCCACCATCCAACATGTACAGCTGCCACTTTGTTCCCTACTGCCCCAGCTGGCTCACTGGTGAAACCACAACCTCTTTCCCTTCCTCAACTCTCCAGATGCCTTTTGACCAATAGGCCTAGCCTAGAATGGTGTTTCTTATATACTTGACATCTTGAGAGTTTATTTCTGTCTACTTTTTATCCCCCACTTTAAATCAGAACTAACAGAAACTTATATGTCTAGGTTTACAAGGACAGAGAGGTGCTACTTACAAGAGGAGGGGCCTGGCTTTCCATTCTTGGTGCCACCAAGAATCTCATTATATCATACCTAGAATATCACAAGAGAGATATTATGGAGCAGTATCAGCCTTAAAAATGTCTTTAAAAACTAAACCCAGTTATTCAACTTTTGGCAAACTCTCACAATTAAATTGCTCAAAACTTCAAGCAGCATTACTAGTAATAGCGCAAATGAGAAACTACTTAAAAGTTTAGAGACGGGGTACATAATGAGGGGAGGGACAAGAGTTAGGAGGAGGTTTGGATTTTCCATTTGGTGAGGGTGTGTTTGTTGGCTATCTTTCTCTTGGGAACAATGAAATTATCTAAAATTGAGAGTGTTGATGGACTGTTGACTTTGGACATTATACGTGAGGTCCAGTAGACAGAGGTGGCTGAAAGATACACTGACTGAGAAGCAGATTGGAGAAGGATGATGTAAACATACAATTGAACACGTGCTGCTACAAAAAGGAACAAAGTCGTGAGGCATGCAACTGTGTGACTGAACCTGTGCGATATTTGGTGAGGCAAAATATGCAAGAAACAATAGAGCAAAATGTGTATGATCTCATTTAGAAAATACTTGTAAGAAAACTGGGGCCTAGATTATAAGCTGTTACAGCAGTTACATTTATTCCACAGTGGTAATTGTTATTTCTGGATTTTGAGGGGCTGTTTATTATGTATAACCTGTTATTTGGAGATAAGAATGAAGCCTATTAGGTCAGGATCAAGGTAATTCAGAATTCAGGGGTAAGGAAGATATTGCCTGTTTTGTAGAACTTCACCTATTCTTTGAGACTAAAGGAAGAAAGTTTTATTATGTCCAGAACCTAAATTTTCTGTAGCACATAACTTAACTCAACCTGTCTGGATAGATCATTTAAACAATCCAAACACAGAGAACCCAGAAAAAAAACAAGAGCCTTTAATCCCATATAACTTAATGTAATACCTGGATATATCCCAAAGTATATTAAGCAGATAATCAAAAAGTATTGGCAAAGTCCCTTGAATGGGAGAAAAATTATGGAACTATTAAATTTTACCACCAGGGAAACCCCAGATACTGAGCCAAACATCAGGGACACCCAAATCAATAAGCCAAGCCCTTGATCTTGAGGCTTGCTCTTGTGAAGTTTATGTATGTAGTGGAGAATCTTAGCCTACCTATTGGTATGCCTAAGAGTCACCTCTGGAGGACCTCTGTTGTTGCTCAGATGTGGCCTTTCTCTCTTTAAGCCCAACTCTGCAAGTGAAACCATTGCCCTCCCCCCACATGGGACATGACAACCAGGGATGAAAGTCTCTCTGGCAGCATGGGCAGTGACTCCCAGGGATGAGCCTGGCCCTGGCACCATGGGATCGACAATGCCTTCCTAACCAAAAGGAGGAAAAGAAGTGTAACAAATAAGGTATAAGTGGGTGAGAGTTGAGATAGAGTCAAGAAACTACACTGGAGCTCACTCTTATGTAAGCTTCAGTTAGACATTGCTACCTATCATAAATTGCCAAATCCCAACCAAAACCATTCCTGCCAATCCAAAGAATACCTACAGCATTATATAAGGTTCTACAAAGTTTCCACGTACTAGGGTAACTTTCCAAAACCTGCAACCTCCAGGTGATCCCTGCATCAGATAAGTCCTGAAATGCAGAGGGACCAGCCCTTCCAGAACATCAACTAGTTCCATCCCCCATCCCATATTATGGACAGCCCCTTCCAACATGAAAAAGTTAGACTGAGCATAACCTAAATACCCCTAAAGAGGGAGAGAAAGATCAAAGGTGATGGTGGAGTTATACAGAGAAGGCTGGGTTTAACAAATGAGTGAGTGCTGAATCATTATTCTGATATTTCTTTTAGCCTCCAATACCTTAGAACAACTAGAAATAAAAACCTAAAATTGTGGAATTGTAACCCATACCAAACTCTGAAATCTGTTCTACAACTAATTTGTGTGATGCACTTTGAAATTCATCACTTTTATGTATATATGTTATTTAAAGAGAAGGAGGAGTATAACAGAGAAGACAAGATTTAACTAATGAGTATGACTGCTGAATCATTATATTGATATCTCTGTTAGTCTCCAGTGTCTTGGAGCAGCTAGAAGAAAACACGAAAAATCACGGAGCTGTAACCCATACCAAACTTTGAAATCCGTTCTTACAGCTACTTGTTAAGATGTACTTAGAAATTTATTACTTTTTTTGTATATATGTTATATTTCACAATAAAAAAATTTTTTTCAAGTTTAGGGCAAGGGTCAGCAAAATTTTTCTGTAAAGGGCCAGAGAATAAATATTTTAGGCTTTGTAGGCCATTCAGTGTCTGCCACAACAATTCAACTCTGCCATTCGAGGTACAGAAGCAGCCATACACAAGGTGTTAACAAATGGGCATGGCTGGGTGCAAGAAACTTTATTTCCAAATAGTTTATCACTCTTGATCCAGGGCAAGTGTTGGCCAAGCCTGTTCTTTGTAGAACAGAGAATAAATATTTTCAGCTGTGAGCCATATAGGATCCCTCTCACATATTCTTCTTTTTATCTTTACAACTTCTTTTAAAATGTAAAAACTGTTTTTAGCTGTGGACTGTAGAAAAATAGATCCTGGGCCAAATTTAAACCATGGGCCATAGCTTGCCAACCTCTGGTCTAGAGAGATAGTCAATAAACAAATATACATATACCCAAACTGAGTAATGAATATTATGGAAAAATGTTACCTAAGCAAAAAAAGGGGGGGGCAAGATAAAGAAGTATATGATTGGGTATGGTTATGGCTGCAAATGACACTAATATATAATAAAAAATGACAAAATAAAATTGTTAACTGTGGTTATAGCAGGATAGTAGGGCAGTGAATAGATGGTTTTGTCTTTTTGCAATGTTTATTTGATCTGTGTAGTGTTATAACAAAAATGTTTTAAATGTAAAAAAAAAACCTAAGGAAATCTGAACAAAGTACGGACTTCCGTTAATATGAATATTTCAATTTTGGTTCATTCCTTGTAACAATGATATAATACTCTGGTGAGATATTAATAATAGGGGAAATTGGGTGTAGGATATATGAGAACTCTCTATATTTCCTTAGCAATTGTTCTGTGTATCTAAAACTGCTATTAAAAAATAAGTTTATTTAACATATACATATGCACACACAAATATACACACATGTTTGTACATATAATTGTTAAGTCTCCAGCAGCACTGAAAAATAGGGAGTCTTGTCACTCTTCTGACTTCTTATCCCCCCCACGCCCAGTCTCCCCTGGGCTGTGCAGCAGCCTGGGGGCTTCTGCTGACCCTTAATGGCAATTTGAAGCCATTAAAACCAGCCTACAACCTCTCCTCTGTCTCCACCATGCCCCCAGCAGGGAGAGTCTGCCAAAGTTAAAGGTGCCGTAACATCTTTTGCTGGTGGGACCCGCAGGCAGACAAGCACCACATACTGGGCAGGATAAGAAAAACAGAGCCCAGACCTTACCAGAGGGCTCTGGCCTCTGCAGCTGCCTGGAGGAGCAGGAAGCCCCACACCCGGGAGTCTTAACTGCAGAAGTTTGCAGTCCCAGTAGAAAGCCCCATGTGTCCCCTTTTGCAAAAAAAAAGAGACCTGAATGCATTTCACACCACCCTTCTCAGCCCTCTCCAAAGCCAGCAGAGGCTGACAACCTATGACCCAGAGTCAGCAAACATCCAGGAGAAATCAGCACCATGCAAGAAGCATGACCAGGTCAAGAAGGGAAAGAGCTTAACACCTGAGAAAACAGAGCAACTGGAGAGAGCAAAGCTGGATTTAGGAATGAAAATACTATCTCCCAAGAGATACAAAAGGCTACTTTGTCCATTAAAAAAGACATAATACTCTGGATGGAATATATGTTATGTGAGTATACCTCAACAATATCTGCAGATAAAAAATACATAGTAAGAACAGCTCCCGGAGCCACGTCAGTGACCAAACACACAGCGTACCCCAGTCTGGACCAGCTGGACCGGCTGCGAGCCCCCCCAGAACCGTGAGTTCCCCAAGCCGCGGCGGCTGGCGCCCCTCCCCCACAGGCTGCTTCCCAGAGGGGAAAGGAAAGGAAATTTACCAGCAGCAGGGACTGAGCACATTAAATCCCTATTGTGGAATTAATTAACAAATTCTGACTACTAAAAATAGGCCCCCAGCTCAGGTGAACCTGGTCAAGGCGGAGGTCACTCACTGGGCTCATGGAAAAAGAGGAAAGGGGAGGAAACAGAGGTTTTTGTGGCTGTGTTTCTACGGAGGCTTGGCAGCCTCTGGATTCAGCAGCGGGACTTCTCAGGCTGCAACTGCCCCAGGCATAGGCAGAAACGGACTGCTTTCAGGGTTGTCTCCCACCTGTGCCTTCCCCAGGGGAGGGGTGAAGCCCAACTCAGGTGGAATCCCTCCCTCAAGGAATTCAGACCCCAGGGCTTGGCAATTTGACGCCATTAAAACCAGCCTACAACCTCTCCTCTGTCTCCACCATGCCCCCAGCAGGGAGAGTCTGCCAAAGTTAAAGGTGCCGCAACATCTTTTGCTGGTGGGACCCGCAGGCAAACAAGCACCACATACTGGGCAGGATTAGAAAAACAGAGCCCAGAGACTTCACAGAAAAGTCTTTTAACCTGCTGGGTCTCACCCTCAGGGAAGACTGACGCAGGTGACTCCTTCCCCCGATAGGAGGCCAGTTTAGTCTGGGAAAACCCGGCTGGAGTTTATAGTATCTATGTAGACCCTCTTAAGGGTGGGGAGGGAAAAGGCACCTGTGCTGGTTTGAACAGAAGTATGCCCCCTAAGAAAAGCCATGTTTTGATATAAAACCCATTCCTTAAAGGTAGAATAATCTGTATTCAATACTGTATGTTTGAAACTGTAATGAGATCATCTCCCTGGATGATGTGATTTAGTCAAGAGTGGTCATTAAATTGGATTAAGGGATGACATGTCTCCACCCATTTGAGTGGGTCTTGATTAGTTTCTGAGGTCCTATAAAAGAGGAAACATTTTGGAGAATGAGAGATTCAGAGAGAGAGAGCAGAGAATGCTGTAGCACCACGAAGCAGAGTCCACCAGCCAG
>PVIY010045382.1:0-19117 GCA_004026745.1 Myrmecophaga tridactyla | reverse complement strand
CTGCCACTTGAACCATATGATCCAGCAGATCCAATGGTGCTGGAAGTGTCAGTGGCAAATAGAGATGCTGTTTGAAGCCTTTGGCAGGAGCCTACAAGAGGGTCCGACAATGCAGACCCTTAGGATTTTGGAGCAAAGCCTTACCATCTGCTGCAGTTAACTACTCTCCTTTTGACAAACAGCTTTTGGCCTGCTACTGGGCCTTAGTAGAGACTGAACGCTTAACCTTTGGCCACCAAGTTACCATGAAATCTGATTTCGCCATCATGAGGTGGGTGTTGTCTGGCCCACCAAGCCATAAAGTTGGGCATGTGTAGCAGCACTGTATCATAAAATGGAAATGATATATACAAGATAGGAACAGAGCAGGTCCTGAAGGCACATGTAAGTTACATGAGGAAGTGGCCCAAATGCCCATGGTCTCCACTCCTGCCATATTACCTTATTTTTCCCAGACCAGAGCTATGGTCTCTTGGGATGTTCCTTACAGTTAATTGACTGAGGAAGAGAAAACTTTGGCCTCATTTACAAATGGTTCAGGATGATATGCAGGTACCACCCAAAAGTGGACAGCTGCATCACTACAACCCCTTTCTGGGGTGTCCTTGAAGGACAGTGGTGAGGGAAAATCCCCCCAGTTGGCAGAACTTTGAGCAGTGTACCTGGTTGTTCATTTTGATTGGAAGGAAAACTGGCCAGAGGTGTGTTTATATACTGACTTATAGGCTATTGCTAATGGCTTGGCTGGATGGCCAGGGACGTGGAATGACCATAATGGGAAAATTGGTGACAAAGAGGTCTGGGGAAGAGGGATGTGGATAGATCTTTATGAGTGGGCTAAAAACATGAACATATTTGTGTCCCATGTGACTGCACACCAGAGGGTGACTTCAGCAGAGGAAGGTTTAAATAATCAAGTGGATAAGATGACCCGTTCTGTGGATAACAGTCAACCTCTTTCCATAGCAACTCCTGTCATTGCCTAATGGGGTCATGAACAAAGTGGTCATGGCGGTAGGGATGGAGGTTATGTGTGGGCTCAGCAACATGGACTTCCACTCACTAAGGCTGGCTTGGCTACTACTACTGCTGAGTGCCCAATCTGCCAGCAGCAGAGACCCACACTCAGCCCTCAAAATGGCACCATTCCCCGAGGTAAGCAGCCAGCTACATGGTGGCAGGTTGATTACATTGGGCCACTCCCTTCATGGAAGGGGAAGCAATTTGTTCTAACTGGAATAGACACATACTCTGGATATGGATTTGCTTTCCCTGCACGCAGTGCTTCTGTCAAAATTACCATACATCCACAAAATTACCATGTAATTACCATTACAGAATTCCTTATCTATTGTCACGGCATTCCACAGAGCATTGCCGCTGATCAAGGAACACACTTCACAGCAAATGAAGTGTGGGAATGGGCACATGCTCATGGGATTCTCTGGTCTTACCATGTTTTCCATTATTGAGAAACAGCTGGATTGATAGAATGGTGGGATGGCCTTTTGAAAACTCAATTATGGTGCCAACTAGGTGGCAATACCTTGAAGGGCTGGGGTAATGTTCTCCAGGAAGCTGTGTATGCTCTGAATCACCATCTGCTGTATGGTGCTGTTTCTCCCATAGCCAGGATCCATGGGTCCAGGAACCAAGGGGTGGAAATGGGAGTGGCACCACTCACTATTACACCTAGTGATCCACTAGGAAAATTTTTGCTTCCTGTCCCTGTGGCCCTGGGCTCTGATGGTCTACAGAGTTTAGTTTTAAAAGGTGAGTGCTTCCACCAAGAGAAACAACAATGATTCCATCGAACTGGAATCTAAGACTACCTGGTTACTTTAGGCTACTCATGCCCCTGGATCAACAAGCCAAGAAGGGGATTACATTACTGGCTGGGGCGAATGGCCCTGACTATAGGGGTAAATAGGACTGCAACTACACAATGGAGGAAAAGAAGAGTTTTCCTGGAATATAGGAGATCCCTTAGGGTGTCTTTTAGTACTACCATGTCCTGTGATTAAAATTAATGGAAAACTGCAATAATCCAATCCAGGCAGTGCTACCAATGGCTCTGAAACTTCAAGAATGAGGGTTTGGGTCACCTCACAA
This sequence comes from Myrmecophaga tridactyla, assembly GCA_004026745.1. Taxonomy (NCBI): domain Eukaryota; kingdom Metazoa; phylum Chordata; class Mammalia; order Pilosa; family Myrmecophagidae; genus Myrmecophaga; species Myrmecophaga tridactyla. The sequence goes on along the minus strand of PVIY010045382.1, from coordinate 17,005 downwards.
GGCAAAGAACCATGGCCATTTTGTTCATGTTATACTATTTAAGTTCAAGATATCAAGTTTAAGGATGAATATTACCCAAGGACTTGCACCCTATTCTGGAGAGATTCAATGTGTTTCCAGTTATATACTGGACAATTGAGTATTGTTAGGTGAGGGAAAAATGTGTCATTCATTGTTTTCTATTTAGAAATTTGGTATCATTTAAGGTGATGAGTATAGCTGCCAAGTGACAAGGGGTGGACTGTCATGGTCAGATTCATGTGTCAACTTGGCCAGGTGGTGGTACCTGTTTGTCTGGTTGGACAAGTGCTGGCCTGTCTTTTGCTATGAGGACATTTCATAGAATTAAATCATGATCATGTTGGCTACATCCACAGCTGATTCTATTTGTAACCAGCCAAGGAGAGTGTCTTCTTTAATGAGTGATGCTTAATCTAATCACTGGAAACCTTTTAAGGTGAATTCAGAAGAGACAGGCTCTCTTCCTGCTTCAGCCTATGGAGTTCATGCACACCCTCCATTTGAATCATCAGCCTCACAGCCTACCCTGCAGATTTTGGACTCTATGTTCCCAGGATTATGGGAGACACTTTTATAAATTTTATATTTACGAGTATTTCCTGTTGATTCTGTTTCTCTAGAGAATCCTAACTAATACAGCTTGGTCACAGGGATAACAACTGAACTGAGTTTAAAATCAATTCTAGGTCTTCTGCTCCTAAGCTCTTACCTCAATACCATACTTCTTTTCATAGAAAGAATATAGTTCTATGAAAAATGATAAAAGTATAGGGAATGCTTGAGAAAGTGGCTTTTGAGTCAGTCTACAGACACTGTTTACCTGAGTTCAAATACTTCATGCCATGAGAGCTCCTTGAAAGACTATTTGGGATTCAAGAACAACAGATAATTGCTTCTTCAGTTTTTTTTATATGTAGGATTGTCAAATAAAAGACAGGAAGTACAGTTATATTTGAATTTCAGATAAATAAAGAATACTTTTTAGTATAAGTATATACATATATATTCATACTAAGTAATTATACTTACATACTTAGATGAAACTATTTGTTGTTTGACTGAAATTAAAACTCATCTGGACATCTTGTATTTTTATTTGTTGTGTATGGCAGCTCTAGACAGATGGCAGTTTTATCAGATGTTGTTGGTTTCCTGACTCATAGCACTTCCCCCTTTTTACTTCCAGCTGTTTGATTATTCCTAAAAATTTACTTTGTTTGGAATATGTCATAGTAATCTTGTTTCTGTCTCTGGTTATTGTCATAGGTAGATTGTATGACCCAATCAAAGATAAATAAGGACATACTGAGTAGAAATTTTCTTCTTGAGTAAACGGGAATAGAAGGAATGAGTGAGAATAGCTGCTTCTGTGGACCCTCGATGAATCTTCTCCAACTGCTGCCTCTACCTAGACTTCCACTCAGGACTTTACTGGATGGCTTTGCTAAGGCATGAACAATACCAAGTATGAGAGATCAAAGTTTATGACTGCTCACATCAACTGGGAATCACATCAGTAGGGGTGAGAGGCTTCCTCAGGCAAAGGTTAGTGGAGACAAGGTAATTAGAGAAGCTTCAGGTTATAGAAGCAAGGGGATTCATATGTCAATTAAGGTGGGCCTACATTTCCTAGGAATTTTTGTGATTGGTTGTATTTGGAATCTAACTGGCCCTTGCAGATGCTGCCCAAAACAGAACAAAGGCAAAGCCAACAAAGAATGTTTAATTAAATTTATCATAGTACATCGTAAGGGCCATTTACCAAGGAGAAAACTGAAGAGAAACAAGCACAAGGGCCTTGATAAAAAACCCTTGGGCCAGAGTACTTATGTCAAGTGATTATTACTCAGATATCACAAGCTACTTAATTCTTCTCTTTACACTAGGGCAAAGTGAAAACATACTGCATGTCCTTTTTGCTTCCAATATGTGCCATTGTTACATAAGGATGTAATATGGTAATCTGTGATCGTTATCATGTAACAGTGATGGAACCAGTACACTGACAATCACAGAAGAAGTGATAGAAAAAGCCTGGATTCCTGATGGTAAATTAGGTTAACATTCTAAACCTGGAATTTTGTACCTCTTGACACTGTGTTAACAAAAGATATTCTTAAATATTTTTAAAGTTTTATTCTTGTTGGTTCCTTGCAACTATATGCTTATCTAAAGATTAATCATTGGAGGATTGAAATGTCTCAATTTCTCAATTCCTCTTGTTTTAAGAAAAGAACATGTATAAAGAAACCTGTAGAAGTTCTTTCTTTATTTGAAAAGATGTACTTGATGACTATCACATACCATACATTACTTCAGACACTACATGTAATCATCCACAAGACAAACAAGGTCCTTTGCATTAGGGTTGCTTTATTAGAGTGAAGTAAAAGGAGAAATCCTAACATTTAACTTGGACATCTAATTGAAATAGTAAAAATTAGTGGAGGAATAAGATTGGCAGATGAAACCAAGATTTGTGATGATTCTTAGATATCCAAGTGTAATGATTGCAGAGTAAGTATTTCATATATAGCTGGATCATAAGGAGATATTAGAGCTAGAGATATATGAGGAACTTAGGTATAGATAAAATGACCTATGGAAAAATGTATATAGTGAAGAATGAAACAAATATGAAGAGAGATCCAGAGCTGTTTTCTGGCAAAGTCCAGAATTTAAAGTTTATTCAGATATAGAAACTTAAAGAACACTGTGAAGTATCATCCAGTGAGGAATACCAGAATTGTTTCAAGGAGATCAATTGCATTAAACGCAGCTGAGTGATTGCTTAAAATGAAGACAAAAAAAATTCTATTGATTTTGGCAATAAAAATGTTCTCTGTGACCTTGCAAAGAACCCTTAAATGAAGGTTGGAAATTGGATTAGGTAAGTTAAAATGTCATTTTCAGGTGAGAAAATCTTAGTGCTTTGTCATGTGTAATGTGTTTTTTAGTAAATAGAAGAAGAGAAATAGGACATAGGATCAAGAGAGGTGTGTGATCAAGCATATAAATTGGTCTGAAAAAAGTCTAGGAACTGCTGGAGTAATGTTTTTGAGATTGCAAGAGGTATGAAAGAAATGTGAAAGAAATGGCCTTTGATAACTGATAAAGAAAAATTTAATACTAAAAATATCATAGGAACTCTGTGCATTTTAAGCCTTAACTTTCCATTCCCTGCATGCCCTGGTACCCTACATTCTAGATTCTGATTCTTTGAATTTGCTTATTAATGTTTTCATATCAATGAGATCATACAGTATTTGACCTTTTGTGTCTGACTTATTTAATTCAACATCATTTTTTGAAGTTTGTCCATGTTGTAGGATGTTTCAAAACTTCATTCCTTTTTACAGCTGAATAATACTCCATTTTACATCTATACCACATTTTATTTATCCATCCATTGATTGATGGTTGCTTGCATTGCTTGCATCATTTGGCAATTGTGAATAATATCCCTATGTATATCAGTGTGCAAGTATCTGTTTCAGTCCTTGTTTTTAATTCTTTGGGGTATTTACCTAATAGTGGGCTTGCTAGATCGTAGGGTAATTCTAAGCTTCTCATTCTGAGAGACAACACAGTTCTTTTACACAGCAGCTGCACCATTTTACACTGCCACCAGCAATGAATGAAAGTTCTTATTTCTCTACATTTTCTCCAATATTTGTAATTTTCTATTTTTTAATACTATCCATTCTAATGGGTGTGAAATAGTTATTCCTTGTGGTTTTTATATACATTTCCCTGACAGTTAATGATGCTAAGCATCTTTTCATGTTCTTTTTTTTGACTATTTATTTGTATATCTTCTTTTGATAGATATTTTTTCATGTCTTTTTTCCATTTTTAAATTAGGTTATCTTTTTGTTGTTAAATCGAAGGATTTAGAGTCTGTATATTAAATCTTTATCAGCTATGTGATTTCCAAATATTTTCTCCCATTTTGTTATTGTCATCAGGCATTCAAGATGAAGTCCTTTGAGGCACAAACATTCTTAATACTGAGGAGGTCCCATTCATCTATTTTTTTTTTCTGTAATTCTAGACCTATATTAAGTCCAAGAAACCATTGCCTATTGCAAGTTCCTGAATGATGCTTCAGAAACTTAGGACTGGTCCCATTTGGAATGATGGAAATGTTCTGGTAATGAATAGTGGTGATGGCAGCACAACATTGTGAACATAACTGACAGCACTGAAATATATATAATATATATAACCACTGAATGTGGTTAAAATGGGCAATTTTAAGTTGTACATATACTAATAGAATAAACATTTCTAAAAATCCATGAAACTGCCCTACACAAACAGTGAACTCTAAGTTAAATCATGGACTATTGTCAATGTAAAATTCTAAAATTGTGCTTCCATTGACAGTAACAAATGTACCATATCAAAGCAAGGTGTTAATAGTAAGTTTGTATAAGCTAATCCCATATGTCATGCATGATTGTTCTGTGAACTCACAACTGTATAATAATAATAATAATAAAACAAAGAATATCCATCTCAGGTAGAAAATATGCCTAAGTTGGGGATGGAATGATGATGAGGTCCTATCTAATGAGATCCATTTCATAAATGAATTTTGAGGTAAGATCACCAGCTATCAGTAAAGGATGGAGAAGATATGGGTGGTTTGTGTAGAAAATTGAAGATATGAAATAATCTTCTGAGAGCAAGAGCAAACAAATTTAATGGAAACACTATTGGGTTGCCTAGTAGTGGTGCCGATTTGAGATTTGTGTTCTTGAATTTAAGATTAAATCAAATGAGTTAAAGGTATAATTTTCTATAAATACTTTAGGAAGGTGGGAATTTTGGGTTCAACCATAAATTGGGATCTGTTGAGTGCAATGTAATGAGAAAAAGATACAATTTTAAGTCCTCTAACCTGTGCAAGTATCGAAGTGAAAGTAAAGAATAATGATGATTATGAAAAACTGATATTGTTTGAATTTTGAAGGTTTTAATGGAGTAAATGAGTTATTACCATATGGTACCTAGAATAAATTAGCTGGTAGAATAGAAGAGATAGTCGATTTTGAAATTGTAAAATCATACTTTAATTGGAAGTAAAGTTATGGAGCATGACAAAGTTCCAGATTTTGACTTTGAAAATGGATTGAAGGAAAATTGGAGGCAAGATGTCAAGGTGTTGAGTTAACTAGCTATTAGAAAGGTCATGTATATGGATGACATACTTATAAGAGTTACAAGGTAGGAGGGGAAGAGGAAGATAGGGCTCAGCAATTGACTGCGGGGAACTCAGCAGAAGATCTGTAAATGACAGGAATGAAACTGGGTAGGTGGTGCTATTCCTGATGGAGTTGGAACTTTTGAAGGAGGAAGGCAATAGACCTTTACAAATTGGAGGAGAAAAATGTAAGGAGAATAATAACAATAACTATTACTCCATTTTAGCAGACCAGAGGGAGGTGATGTCCTCAGGAGATTACTAGCATTTAATTATTGTCAAGAGGAGAAGGAAACACTTAAAGAAGGTGTTAGCATATAGAAAACTTTGCTTATCAGAGATTTAGAATGTTATCAGGTAAAATAAAATGCCTTTATGAGGTCTAGGGAACGTAGTGGGGGAGGATTTAATAAAACTAGGAAATATAGAAACCATGGGTAGAGCAAGATGATTTTAAAGATCTGAATTTATGATAATGGGTCAGAAAGACAGATGTGAGAAAAGACAGAATAAATCTTAGAATCTTTTAGAGGGTTCAGTCTTGTTCATGCTTTCATAGGGGAGTGGCTTTATACTACCTAGTGATTTTTTCTGAAGTCTGGATGAAATATGAGGTAGTTTGAGGCAAGACCCATAAACTGTCAAACTATCAATTGTGTAATGAATCCTCTTATTTTTTTGCAGTCATTTGCTGAAATATCAGATACAGATAATTCTTGACACCTTGACAGTCTGGAGGGCTTTGCTAGGTATCTAAAATATTCCCCCTAAAATCTGCTTATAGGGGTTTAAAATAATAATGACAGGAACAATAGTAATTCAATGCTACATAAAGTAAAATTTTAATACAGACATTAATTTATTAATCCTGAAATCAACAAATCTCATTTTTTGCATGTGTTCCCTCCTTTATTTCAAACACAAACACATACATACACAAACACACTCAGACACAAAGACATCAAAACTTTTAAAATGATTGGATGTCACAGAATTTGAAACCTGTGCTGATAATATTTTTGATGTGGATTAGGAAATATGGTACTTTTATGAACCCATAAAAGTTAACTATTTAACATCTTTTTTTATATTATGATGTGAAGTTTTACTGAGAGACTGTTACCCAAAAACATCTAAGATCTATTTCACTACCAAAATTTGGATTTAACCCAGACAATTAATATCATTGAATCCATGGTCTTAACATCATTTCTACTTAATTTTTAGATTCAAGGAAAAATGGTAGATGCTCTTAAGCAAGAATTGGCTATATTACACCAGTATTTGCATTCTATATCAATTTTAACATATCTTTGAACTCAGACACTTTGACAACTCTAAGATATTCTATATAAGTATGTAGATTTTGAATATTGTTGAGTTTACTATTCAAAAATCACTGACAAGTATGGTAGCTTTATGACTGATATAAGCATGACTGATATTTTTAAGTCAAACAATTAAAATGTTTCCAGTAGTTAATTATTTGATATAAAATAGATTTAGATAGTTGCAATTAGATTTAGAATAACTATACATATTGTAATAACCTAGTAGAAAATGGTAATTGAACTAAGATATGAAATTAATAGCCAGTTAACTTATGATTATTTGCTATTTATAGTTTTAAGTGTTTTTCATGAATAAATTCCTTTAAATCTCAGCTTAGCCCTATTACATGAAAATATTAATATTATTCCCACTTTATAGACTAGGAAACTGAGGCATAGAAAATTTGCATATTTGCCTAAAACCACTTATCTCCTGAATTTCACAACAGGATCTGGACCCAGGCAATCATGCTTTAGCACCCATATTCCTAATAAAATCACTCTCCTGCCTCACAAGATAATAAAATTACCATGATATCTTTCCACTTGAATTTCTTGATTTACTTTATGTGAAATATCAATTCTCAAAAAGTTGAATTTAAGTGAATAAAACAAAGTGAATTGTTCTTCATTTTTCAGTAGAATAGTTACAGAGTTACACCTTGAAAATAATCTAAAGTAAAACAAAAAAAAACTTTGGTGAAGTTTGCAAATGTCCAGAGGCATAAAACCCATGGTATCAAATTGCATCTGTAAAAATCAACGGGGAAGCAATATCTGCTTAATAACAGAACATCAGAATAGAAAATAAAGAATTCATTGATTCTGTCAGATGTCTAGGCACATATAGGCAAATGAATACATAATAATTTAAAGATATTTGAGTTTTTAATATAACACATATCCGAATATGTTTTAATTTTTCTATGCATAGAACAATGATAGCTACATTATTTCATTAAAAGAAAAAGTTGTTAGCAATGCATTTGATCCCTTGTGGTATTAACACTCTACTGAATAAAATCTGCTCTATACAGATTAAGCATTTTATTTTGTGATTGTAATAATTTTTTAAGAGAAATTAATGTATAAAGCAACTTTTTTCATTTAAATTAAAATGAGCTTAGTAAAATATATAAGGGATGATTTACTTTATATGGAAGTTGATGGACACACAATAATTGCTCTAAATTTCAAGTATAATAAATTTATTAACAAAACCTTAAATATGGCCCAAGATACAGAGCACTGGAGTTGGCCTGATAACATATAGGAAGTCAAGGTAAATTTGAATTTGAGATAAATGATGAGTACTTTTTTAGCGTAAGTGTAAACATTTGATCATAGAAGTATTTGCTGTTTATCTGTAATTAAAATTTAACCTGGTGCATTTTTTTCCTTATGTCTGGAAACTCTCTCTCTCTCACTACTCTTTCTCTCTCTCTGTATATATATATAAAACTCTATATCATATACGACCCTTTGGTCCTCAATTTTATCAACCATTGATCTATTCCATCTTTAACATAACTTCAGCTTTAAATTCCTTGAGAGTCTGCTTTAATTTAATTTCTTAAATAATGAAGTTGCTACATATTACTACCAAGAGGCATTAAAACAAATGTTATTAATGAATAAAATGTAGATTGCTTTTGAATGTATTAGCAAGACTAAAATTTCCATACTCAAAAATTCGTTCCATTTGGTAAGTATCCACATACATTCAAGTTAAAAAAAAAAGCAGATAAAATTTACCACAGTTAATGGCAAACTATTTAAAGAAAATAACCTTCATTCATTTAAAAAATGAATATATATGTAAAATTATCTAATAGTGTATAATGTGTAACTTCTTGCTAAAGAACCCATGCTTTTTAGCTGTTTTAATTTTATTTTTAGCTTGTAATCATTTATTCTTTCATTGAATTCTCATTGTTAATTTGAACAGATCATTTAGAAAGACTTGTGAAGCACAAAATGTATTTGTCTTGCTAATTTTGCTAACAATTGAATCTACAAGGAGAGTATATTTTCCTAAGTAGCTGTGACAGTTGTCTAGTTCAAGGCATCAATTCTGTATTCAGCAGATAATCTCTGAAGAGAAGACATAAAGTTTTCCCTTTTGTTTTCATAACTCTTTTCTTAAAAAAATAATACCATCAAAATCATTACTAAGATGGATTGCGTATATCCAATAAAAATTCCTATAGGCTTTACAATGGGCATTTAGGAAAACTGAGAATGGAGGTAATCTCTAGACTATAAAAAGGTTATAGTTTCTGTAAAAATACCATAATTTCTAAAGAGACTCCGATAACATTCACTTCTGCTTCCAGAACCATCTAGATTAGACAGCCTGTATTTCATTCTTGAAGAGAAAGTAGGTTCCATGATCTCCTTGAGAAACAGTTCACTTCATTTTATATCACGGATGAAGGAGAAGTTAATCATATTTGAAAAACTGTCTTAGACAAAATTATACGTTTTGTACTATCAATTCTGATAAATAAAAAAAGTCTAAATCCTATTATCATTATTGTGAGTAATGGCTTTATTTCATTTTTTCTTCCTCAGCAACTGCTTTTCTAATTACTAAATTCAAGGTGGGCTTACAAAAGATCTGGAAAAAATAAAAAAGTATGGAATAGGTAATTAGTAAAAATCACTTAATTTTGTGCCAATAAAATAAATGCTAGAAATATGTTTCTTATTAACTCTTTTCTTATGTATTTATAGCTATATATGTGAATGTATGACATGTTCATTTTACTATACATATAATTTTCATTCTGGGATTTACTGAGTAATCAATTATGCTATGATTTCATAGTATAAAGGGCTGCCGATTTGAATGATTTGAAAAACATTTTAATATCTATTTATTCATTCATTTTCATTTCCATAAGTTGAATATTTGGAACTTGTGGTTATTTTACAATTTTTTAAGTGGTAAATGCCGCTTCCTAAGATAGCCAGGACTAGACCTGTAAGTTTTATAGAAGAAAAGGGAATGTCTTCTCATTTTTCTTGGAAATAAAGTCATTCTCTATCTAAATGTGACGGTTTCAAATTGAGATAAGTGTTTTCTCAAATAATGTTCATTGGGCTTTTTTTAGAAGTACACTTAAAGAATTGGATAGTATTTCCCTAATTTTAGATTTCGTGTACACTGCTAATGTCTAGTGTATGCTACAGCTGTTATTTAAAATTTAGAACTCCATGGTTTGGGGATGTTTTCTTCTCAAAAAGGGGATAATATTTCCATATGAAAGGATTTTCATGTGATTGTCAATTATTTCCTCTTTTGCAAATTGATTATTGAACACAAAGAGTTCAGCCTTTCCTTTGTTATGTGGAAGTCTTCCAGGAACATAAGAAAATTTTACTGGGTTTAGTAACTGTGAATAATTTGCTTGTGACACAAAGGGGAACTCTCAGAGCCATGGTCTGTTAGTTTGAGGTTCTAGTAAAACTTGGCAGTGTTTGTACAGCTGAAAGAGAACTATATGGTTGTTCAGAATCAAAATGAGAGGGTATAATGGTTTGAAACTGTTATATACCCTGGAAAACCCATATTATTTTAATCTTAATCTGATTTTGTGGGGGTTAACCTACTGTTTAGGGTGGAACCTTTAATAGGTTGTTTCCATGAAATGTGACACACCCAACTGCGGGTAGAACTTTTGGTTAGATTATCTCCATGGCAGTATGGGTTGGCACGTTCAAGGTGTGTCTTAATTAGTTTGCCAGAGTCCTTAAAAGAGCCAAAAAGGAAAACATTTTAAAGGAAATTCAGACACAGACATTTGGAGATGCCTGGGGAGGTGACACAGAAAGCCACTGGAATCATTGACTGGAAGCAAGGCAACCTCAGAGCAAAGGACCAGGAAATGCCAGCATTGTGCCTTCCCATGTGACAGCCATCATCCTTGCTTCAGAGTCAAGGTATCTGGATGCCTTAGTTTGGACATTTTTGTGGCCTTAACGAACCCCCTTTGTAAAAGCCAACCCATTTCTGGTATATTGCATTCTAGCAGCATCAGCAAACCAAAACAGAAATCATCTTAGAGTGTTGGAGCCTTCTCAATCAGCAAAGGATTGTGTGATGGAGGACAACTGGAGGCAGTAACTAATGATAACCATAACTAAATTTTGAAACACGTAAGAATGAACCACAGTTTCCAAAGAAGCAGTAAAAAATCTTGAAAGCATTTAATGCTTCACAGCATTATTGCACCTTTAAAGGGTGACTAAGTCCATTTTTCTTTTTAAATCTTTACCTTCAGAATTATTTTCATGAGAATAATATTTTATTTGCCCTGGTAATAATTAGAAAAAATAGAATTCACATAGAGTAACTCTCAGTTACTATTCCTATTGTCCAACAATAATGTTTTAAAACCTTTTTTTTTCTTAGCAAATATTCAGACAGTCTTAACTGAGGCTAGAGATTATTCAAATGATTGAAAAAATATCCGTGTTTTCCTCTGGATATTTGGAATCATATCTAAATTGCCTTTATTGCCTAACAATAAATATGCCACTCCTTAAAGTGTAGGATATTCAAAATCCTTGCTTGCTCTGATTCAATTATTTTCATTTAAATTCAACAAATTTTTATAGTATGTTTTCTATGTGTTCAGTATGCTAAAACACAGCAGAAATATGGAATTATGTCTTCTTCCCAGAAAAGCTAGCATTCCATTATGCAGCTCAAAAACATAACACTTCACAGAGAGGATGGCTGGTAATTATTTGACTGAGCTTAATCAGCTTTTTATAAACAAACATTTTGAAGCTCGTGTCCTTGGCTATTTTTTGTAAGCCAAAATTAAATTTAGTTCTACAATATATATATTTTTAAACTTCTCTCCCAGATAAAGAGAAATAAGATCTAATTCTTAGTCGGTCCAATTCCTTCTTAGGTGAAGGCTTTTCCTTCCTTGCCTTCTACTGAGTATTTGAAAGAAGGGTTCCTTGTCTATATTTGATCCCAAACTGCTAGAACTTAATGGCTTTTGCTCTTTTGAAGGTCATTATAAAGCACTTATTTGACTTCTTATCAAAAGTTCACAGCAATAGTAACATTTTCATTGACTGCTATATTTCAAGAACTGTGTTAATAGCTTATTACAAATTATTTTGCTTTCATTGTAGGAAAAAATCAAGATAAATTTCCCATTTAAATAAAGATGATCAGAGACAGAAATATTAGGCTACTTGTTAGCTGTCCTACAGTAAGGTAGTGAAAAATCCAAAATTTAGTCCATTTCTGCCTGATTTCAGAACCTATAATCTTAAAAAGTGTGCTATTCTGTTCCTTTCCTCCATCCCTTGACATTCTCAAAAAACCAACAGCTACAAACAGCTTTTAAACTCCCAAAAATAGGTTTTCTGATTGAAAAACAAGTTCCTGCATTATCAAGGTCTTCTTTTCATGTGTCCCTCCTGGAATCAGTCTCAGTTCAATTACTTTCTGAACTGACATTTTTATGAGCTCTGGTACCTTCTGTATATTCCTTAGCATTCCACTACTGCTTCCCAGATGCTCACACTCACCATCTGAAGTGTCTGCAATAAGATATTTTATCTACATTCAATAGGGTCTAAGGCAAAATCAATTCCCAACAGCATCAATTGATGAATATGGTTAAACACCAAACAGCAATTTATTTACATTTGGAAGAGTAAGTTTCAGTAACTTCCATTCCATTTGTTTGTTATTTCATTGGAAACTCTCTAGGCTCTAAATTTGTGAAACGGTCTTCCCTGATAATGTCTTGCAATTGCAAAAATTAAAGACATGATACTTAGTGGGAAAAATAATAGCAAAAATTGTAACCACAATGGCAAGAAAAACCCTGGGTTTTTTTGGCTATCTTTCTAATTTCCACTCCAAATTCCCAACTGTCCATCAGCTAAAATCTCAGTAGCTATATTTTTGCACTGTCAGAAAATAATTTAAAATATTTTCTGCCAGCATGGACATGGTGTTCTCACTTTCATAAGCCTACAATTTACATCTTTTAAGATTAAAATACATGACCGATTGCAGCAGGGAAAGTGATGTGAACTTCACACCATTTTCCAAAGTGCTGTTTTGAGACTAGAAAGGGGTAGAATTTTCATTCGCTATTCATTTGATTATAAGATTTTGCTATGCCAGTGAAAAATGTGTTTAGGATGCAAGACACTGAATTTATCACTGGTCAGCAGGCATATTGATCGCATGAGTTATGATTTGCTATATGGATAAAGAAATATTTTGGAATCACAGTAAGACCGGGGTATTTGGCAGGTTTGTTGAGAATCAAACTCAATATATTAGACAATTTACTCCATCCTTGTCCTTTACAAAATATTTACCCCTACTATATTTTTGTAATTTTTTTTAAGGGTCGGTTGTGTGTGTGCTTGGACAGGGTGAGAGGAGTGTGGTATATTTGCCTATTAACATATTTGTAGTTATAACTTTTTTTTCCAGTTTTTACTTAAGCCATGCACCATTTACAAATACATCTTGGCAAAAAATAATAGAATATTATAGCTTAAGGTGTTTATATGAAAATTTTCAACTCATTTGGTAGTTAACAAGTATGGGGAATCACAAGTAACTCATCATTGGAAGCACTGGGACCAAAATCTGATTTTTCTTCCTTGCAGTCATTCATTAGCAATTGTAGGTAGCAGGTAATAGTAGAGAACTGAAGAGCATTTTATGGGCTGTTTTATTCAATATTTTACCATTAACACAGCTTGAAGTTTAGTAGCTATCCCGGCAAGTGTGAAAGATTTATATTTTTAAAAAATCAAGCACTCTAATAGAGGCTATTCCTCATTAAAAATTTAAAAGCAGTTTTGTTTTATTTAGTACTCTGACTCAATTTTTTCATCATTCAATTTTGGTAATAGTGTTGACTTCTCAGGGTTGTTTAAGGAACACTTGAACGAACATGTGTAAAGCACTTAAATCAGAATATGGGCACATAGTAAGTACTTCAGGTAAGTATTTGCAACCATTAAAACCTCCTGTTTCCAGAAAAGAGTTTAAGTTTCATTACAAACACTTGAAAAATGATTATTATTGAAACACAAAACCAATTGAATAAGACTCTCAGTATTGTTTCAGCTTGAAAGCCTAGCATGCCAAAGGAACAATTAACTGTTTAGAATATGGCTTAAAAACACAAAATAACTTCAGGTATGAGTCATTTGAAAGGTTGATGCAGACAAATGGAATAGAGAATCACTCCCTTCTTTGTCTTCCATTCCTGATACTCAAAGAACTTGTGCTTTGAGGTTTTAGCATTTTATGTAAGATTACTTTTAATTGTTTGGGAGGGCAGATAGGCAAGAGAAACACAGAAAAAAATCATCTTTAAATTCATTGAATTGTATATTACAGATCTCTTCATGGAATATTGGCATCCCAAAAGTAATATTTAAATAATTTCCCCAGCATGACATAATCTATGCCTGCACATATTTTGCATAAGTTATTACCTTCTACCAAGGAATGAAAATTAGAATTGTTTAAAATGGAATATGCTTGATAGTGAATCAAATTTCCCTAGTATGTAAATTATTTCCTGGGAGTGAATAAAGCACATTGGGAGCAATTTAATAAATGATACCCTGGAGGTCTGAACGGATTAATGAACCTGATTATCCTACTCCTGCAGAAGGGGAGAACTGTCACTGCAGTTAGTCTAAAATGAGCTCTCCATAGCATTACTTCAAGGTATTTTGTGGGGAGAGAGGGATAAATATAGGTGTCCCATTTTTAATACTTCTTGAGGTGCAGCAACTTCATCTGATTACTTTCTATCTCTCTCAGCATGTTGTCATTAGCAAAGTCTTATTGGGAATAAAGAGTGAGCTGGTTTTGTTAAAAAAAAAAAAATCTCTACACTAATGGTGTGTAGCCTGGTTTAAGGTGAATACCAGAGTTGTTCTCTCCAAAAGACAGATGATGAGGGCTGTGCTTGGCCTTCTCTGTAGTGCTTCATAGGTATTTTCCCATACAGATCTTCCATGAAATGGGCTCAGTGCTCTCTACACAACCACAAACACAAATCTGATGCACAGCTAAGCTGAAATAAGAAATGAGTCTCTTATTTTATTAAAAAAAAAAAACAACTATTAGATCCTGATATTCTCACAATCATTAGGCTGAAATCATTAGGACTTCATTAGGCTGAGACCTGAATCTTGGGGCTCACCCCAATGAAACATTTCTGCAAAGGATAGGCTAAGCCTACTTATAACTATGCCTGGCCCACCCCCAGATAATCTGTTTTGTTGAGACATGGCCTCTTTCTCTAAGCCAATTCATCAGGTGAACTCACTGCCCTTCCTCCTACATGGAGCATGATTCCCAGAGGTGTAAATACCCCTGGCATCATGAGCACATGACTCCTGGGGATGAGCCAGGACCCAGTATCACAGGGTTGAGAAAGCCTTCTTGACCAAAAAAGGGAAGAGAGAACTGAGACAAAACAAAGTTTCAATGGCTGAGAAATTTCGAACGCAGTCAAGAGGTTATACTGGAGGTTATTCTTATGCATAATAGATATCTATTTTTAGTTTGTGGTACATTGGAGTGGCTGGAGTGAAGTACCTGAAATTGCTGAACTGTATACCAGTAGCCTAGACTGGTGAAGATGATTGTATAACCACATAGCTTTTTCAATGTGAGTACGTGATTGTGCAAACCATGTGTCTGATGCTCCTTTTATCCAGGGTATGGACAGATAAGTAAAATAAATATGGATAAAGAAATAATAGGGGGGATAAAGGTTAAAGTAAAATGGGTAGATTGAAATCCTAGTAGTTAAAGAGAAGGCGGTTTAAGGGATATGGGATGTATAAGTTTTTTTTTTTCTTTCTTTCTTTTTATTTCTTTTTTCTAGAAGAAAAATGTTCTAAAAATGATATATGATGATCTTGTGAGCCATTGATTGTACACCATGTATGGACTTAAAAAATAAGTTTGATAACAAAAAAAGAGAAGTGCATTGGTTTTCTTTTGCTGTGTAACAGTCACTACTAACTTAGGTGACTTAAAACAGCATATGCTCATTATCTCAAAGTTTTCTTCATGTGTCAAAAATCGGAACACAAGTTCACTGGGTCCTCTGTTCAGTGTTTCACAAGGCCACAATCAAAGGTTCAGGCCAAGGCTGCAATCTCATCTGAAGCTCAGGTTTTCCTTCCAGGCACGTTGCGGTTGTTGGCAGAGCACTGTTCCTTGCAGTTGTAAGGCTGAGTTCCACAGTGTCTTGCTGGTTGTTGGCCAAAGCAGTGTTCTCAGCTCCTACACAACACCATCACGTCTATCTCACAACATGGCAGTTGATTCCATCAAAGCCAGGAGGAAGGTTCTCGTCCCTCTTTTAAAGGGCTCACCTGATCAGATCTGGTCTTGTCAGGATAATTTCACTTCGGATGATTGGGAAACTTAATTACATATGTAAAATCTCATTTATCGTGTAAGGTGACATAATCACAAGTGTGAGAGCTTTTCATATTTAAGCTTCTGTGCACACTCAAAAGTAGGTCGTTGGGTTCACCTTAGAATTCTGCCTATTACAGAACACATTTTTCCCCTGTTTGGCATAAGTGCATGCATGCACCCAAACACACACAATATGGAAGACATAAATCAAAGTTTTCACCTTACTCACAAAATCTTCCAAGGTGCCACTTAGAATAATTTCCCTTCACAGGTTGTAGGAAGGAAAATTTTTATTAAATAAATAAGCAAATCTTCTGACACATGTGCTACCCTTCAAAGAATTAATGGTTTTGTAGGAAAAGCAGATCTATACTCAAACAACACAGTGCAGATCACATTTGCCGGGTGATTCTGTCAAAGTCCCCGGCTGGGGTCTACCTCTCAGCGATTGGGAGGGAGTCCTGACGTGGAGGCGCAATCGGGTCCCAGGGAGCTCGAAGGTGTGGAGGGCGTGCGAGATAAGAACACTCACGGGAGCCGGTGGAGATGACAAGGCATGCACACCGAGAACGTTTATTAGGGGAAGTGCGGTTGTATATATAGGATACTTAGAAAGGGGCAGGGGAAGGAGGGGGAGGACAATGGGTAGTTTAAAGATTGGAGGGAATCAGGGTTTTTGCCATATATGGTTATAGGACGGACTAGAGGGGAGGGAAAAGGAAGAGGTAGAGGAGGAAGGCGGGTGCAGCATAGACTGTTGCTGGGTAGAAGTTGTAATGAGGGCCAGGGCAAGTCCGGGAATGTTTGAAGCCAGGCGTAAATTTATCCAGCAATTCCTCCCTTTTATTTATTAGCGGAGAGAGGAGAGGAAGGGAGAGAAAGAGACCCAAAAGAGAACAGTTTTAAGGCGTAGGTAGGTAGCAGGCTCCCTGGAGGGCTCCGCGAGGGGTAGCCTGGACCCGCGCTCACGGCCACTCCCCCCGAGGT